>VOMN01065068.1:0-15686 GCA_014899125.1 Orchestia grillus
TGGCGTGGTTGTATGGTGGTGTGGTGGCGTGGTGGTATGGTGGCGTGGTGGCGTGGTGGTGTGTGATGCTATGGCGTAGTGGTGTGTGGTGCTGTGGTGTCGTGGTGTGGTGGCGTACAGCCAAGTGAGACCGTGCAGCTGTTGAAATAACATAAGTGTACTAATTCTGCTTCAGTATGAAGCTAAACAAGGGTACACCGCAGTTGTATAAAGGTTCATATACCTGTGAAACTAAGGTATTGACTTTGAAAGAAGTGCTCAACATTAGTGTAACATAATTTTGAGGTACTGTAATACAGTGCAAGACTAAAATATAGATAAAAAACAAGAGATATGAGCGACAAAGAACTACAGACATACATGTGATTTATACAATTTACTTTTCAATCTGAACGTTCGTACCAATTAGTTTATATTTGTGTAGGCGGGAAATAAATATTTGCCGAGGATTTTCTATAACCAGGAACATTTTTTTGCACACCTTTTTCGATTAGTTTTTTCAATTTTGAAAAGGACTTTTTGGCAAAAAATGAAGGAGAGTTCTGACAAGCACCATCTCGGTTCAGGAGCACTGAAAATTCAAATGAACCTAGAACACTAGGCTACTCAGGAGCCCCTAATGTTGCAAAAAAATAGCCTCATTCTCCCACGATACGACACGACCAGACTTGCTGTCGCAGAAGTAATATAAGCAACATCGATACTTTCTTGATAAGCAACAGAGAGTAACTCCACTGTGTGCAGGTTTCGGCTGTATGCTACGTTTATTTCCTGGATGAAACCATTTTACTTCTCACTCACATTCGTGTACGATACATTCACAAAGTACTTCAGAACAAAAAACTTGTGAAAATTTAGAACAACTTTGTCATTGACAATGAATGAATGGACAATACGAAATGTCGAGCAGTAAATTTTGCAGTGCCTTTCAGAATTCTCCTTGATTTTTGGCAGCGATGTGCAGAAGTCAACTATTGATAAAAGGTTGAACTAAGCAGAACTAGAAAACTACACTTTTTAACGTATTCGGGTGAAGGACCTTCACAGCGACTCCTGCACCACCATCAGGAGTTACGAGTCATTGTAAAGTAATGAGTTTTGAAAATCAAATTCGCCGTTACGTTTGTGAATAATTAGACAGATGGTTTCCTCTAAAATAATTAATGAAAAGCTCAGTACAAATAATGGTAATTGTCGACGAAATTGACGAATTTCAATGTTTTCTGAAGGTTACGAAACCGACGGAGGCGTCGTGTGCTACAGAGTCAAGCGGCAGCCTGAGTGAGTACGGACTGATTCTTGAGCGTGAGCCAATATTTATTGACTATTTTTATACCGAACATTATTCCTATTTTTTATGTGACAGCTTTTGCTATTCCTCGAATACTCGTGAATCCAGCGCATGCAGGGAGTAAATGGGCCCAAATTTGTTAAAAACTCAACGCTTA
Source organism: Orchestia grillus (assembly GCA_014899125.1). Classification (NCBI taxonomy): domain Eukaryota; kingdom Metazoa; phylum Arthropoda; class Malacostraca; order Amphipoda; family Talitridae; genus Orchestia; species Orchestia grillus. Next base: position 1,449 of record VOMN01065068.1, read on the forward strand.
ATTTTCTATGAAACTTCAAAGATACTCCTGTACTCCGAAATGTTTTTAAAACACTTCAAAGAGTTTTTAATAACGGAATATTTCTGGCAGTACAATAAGACGTGAAATATTTTTTGTACTTGAAAGAGCTCTTAATACCCAGACATTTCTAGCTATACTAGGTAAAATTTTGTATACTCTAAAGAGTTCTTTACGTCTAAAGAGCTGAAAATGCACTCCATTACGCTTTTACCGGATTTCAAAAAGTGCTGAGCATGTAAAGCTTTCAACTGCACCCCAGAAAGGTCTTACTGCACTCCAAGGAGGTCTCGAGCCACGAGCCTGTAGCCGCGGAAGGTCGTAATAAGATCTCGTTCATTAGCAGCAAAACCAAAAGGGACGACGAAGCCCTCGATGTGAGCGTGGGGGACCTGGTGCTCACGTCGGAAGAGACCAGCGGCGACCTGGTGTGGGGGTGCCGGTGTGCAGACCCCAGCTCGCAGGGCTACGTACACAAGTCACTTCTCCAGACCGCCTCCTCCCTCGACCAGCAGCCGTGAGTCTTTAGGGGGGCCTGGGTAGTACCAGTCTAGTACCAGTGTAGTACCAGTGTAGTACCAGTGCAGTACCAGTGTAGTACCAGTGCAGTACCAGTCCAGTACCAGTGTAGTACCAGTGTAGTACCAGTGCAGCACCAGTGAAGCACTAATGCAGCAGCAGTGCAGCACCAGTGCAGCACCAGTGTAGTCTCAGTGCAGCAGCAGTGCAGCACCAGTGTAGTACCAGTGTAGTACCAGTGCAGCAGCAGTGCAGCACCAGTGTAGTACCAGTGCAGCACCAGTGCAGCACCAGTGTAGTACCAGTGCAGCAGCAGTGTAGTACCAGTGCAGCAGCAGTGCAGCACCAGTGTAGTACCAGTGCAGCAGCAGTGCAGCAGCAGTGCAGCACGAGTAGAGTGCAAGTTGTGCTGGTAGCATTGCATGGCGCAAAAGAACTCACTGGACACACCGACCACTTGCCTGCCAGGTGTGGTCTGGGCGACAGAAAATTATCCTCGTTGAAGGCATTTGAACTAAGTTACTCAGCAGAGGCACAGAGCCTGCCTCTGCTATTGAGGCGGCTACTCCTAAGAGCAGTGATCCACAACAGGGGAGGAAAGTTTTTAAATGAGCCTGGATGTTAACTCTTCATCATTTGGTGGGGCGTTATGCACGGCTTAGCAGTTACCCTATGTTTTACCATTCAGCACGTCATAGCCTCTATTGTAGGGGATAAGATCACGATGGTCGGTGTGGTCGCTCTATTGGCCGAGATAGGCTAAGAATGATCGTTAGAACCGCTCTATTGTAGGGGATAAGATCACGATGGTCGGTGTGGTCGCTCTATTGGCCTGGATAGGCTAAGAATGATCGTTAAGCCGCTTTATTGTAGGGGATAAGATCACGATGTTCAGTGTGGTCGCTGGATTGCCAGATTTAGAGTCAGAACTGCTGGGTTGTTTTTATCAAGAACAAAGGTAGCGAAAGAACAGACGAACGAACAGCATCATTTGAAATTTAAATGGATTTTATACCCATGCCGAACATGCTTCAAGCAACTCCTCCCGATGGTGATCGAGATCGAAATTGCACCTGACCTAAGCTTAGACTAATGCCTTTCGCTCGGATCTGATGTCGTTCTTGTAAATTTCATTAGAATGTGAAAAACAGAATGTGAATAGGTGGGTCGTAGGTGTTATGGGAAGAAAATATGACAATGTTAGTCACTAGAGCTTCGTAAAACAATAAACTTCAATTTTATACAGAGTGAACGAAAGTGGAGCCATGGGTATTACCTTGTTGACGTAAACGGTAATAGGGGATTACCTAAATAGTCGGCAAAAAGAGTTATTGGGACCACCGAATTAGCAGAAGGTCGTATAGAAGACAGGAAGCAGATTTGGCTTACCTCGTTTTCTTGTGTTTGGTAGGCGTTACATGGTGGGCTGGCAGTGGTGCAAAGAAGTTATCTTGTTGACCGCACTAAAATATCTGTACTTCTCACCAGATGGTTCCTTGTGCAAAGAAGTTATCTTGTTGACCGCACTAAAATATCTGTACTTCTGACCAGATGGTTCCTTGGGAAAATGACCCGCGGCGAAGTGGAGTCGCTTTTGCTGAAGCCCAATATCGAGACGGGAACCTTCATCGTCAGGCAGTCCGAGACCACCACAGGATACGTCATTTCAAGTGCGTTTTATGTACTAATTATGATTTTCTTGTAGTAAAACAGGCCACGAAGGTGTTGTAAATCTGTAATGTCTGAGTGCAGACCTCCACAAATGAAATTTGTTCACTGTAAGAATGTTCGGTTTGAACGTTGCCTTCTGGGTCAAACGTTCGCTTTCCAAAGGTGTACTCACGAGGCTGCGACGGTCAACGCTTACAAAAATCATTATAATTTTCCTATTTGTATCCTCTGCTTATAATAACTGAAACCAAAACAATAAAGTCTCAGCTTCTCAAACTAGTCATCCCCACAGAGAGTATCTAGCGAATCACCAAAACTTTGAGTTCTCTCTGTCATCCTGGCTCGTCCCAAAGTCACTCACGCCGGAGCTTCTTCAGAACAATTTACTCTCTGCAGTGACCCTCAGATGGGCCATGCATGTCCATAGATGCACGAGCCAACCACTCTTTTTTACCCGGTAATGTTTATAATGGAAGTTCACTGAGTACAAAAACACTAAATTTGGTTACTTCTACGAGTTCATTCAAAAAGTTGATTTTATGTTCAATATTTATGTGCGTATTCGGCTTCCTGCTTCCTGCTATCTACTTCCTTTAAGCGGCGGCATCCCAGTGTGGCCCGAGCATGAAGGCCCAAACATCTCCTAGGTATCCAATGTATTCCTGATACAATATCCTAATGGGGAAACGAGGGAAATAAATTTAGTTAGTTAAGCTATACATATCCTTCACGTTTGCATGACATAAAGTATATAATTTACTTTCTTTCAACTTGCCAGCTAAATATGCTTGAAAAATATATAGAAACTACAAATGAAGTATTGAAAAAAATTCTAGTATGCATTTTATATTGCCATTTAGATTGAATAAAAATAAAGATTTAGATATTGCCATTTAGATTCAATAACCTTGGCCTGCAAGCATAAAAAAAAATTATGAATAATTAACAGTTTTTTGCAATAGCTATCACAAAGCACAATCAAGAATCCGTGTCAAACAATACGTTAAATTCGGTACTTACGTATTTGCTTTCCTCATTTGATTGAGGGGCTTTGCTGTAGCAGGCAGTATTCTGCATTCAAGCCTATAAAGAGCATAGAACCATCGCAGGTGTGTTTGAGAGTTGGGAAAATAGGCGATTCCAGGTATATTGCTACAGAGAGTTTAGACGAATGCTTTCATCCCTGAATGAAATTTATTTCAGCTTTCATTCGTCACTTGATTACTAAATCTTTCATGATTCCTGGCACAAATGAGGAATCCATTCAATTTTAGGAATCCGGTTAAGGAAGGCCATACGTCATTAGGATTGTTTGGAAATGAGTCTATTTTGGAATAGACTTGGAATTGTATTGAAAACATTAAAATACAGATGGTAACTTCCATAGTTGGATTAGAGTTTTACATTCAGTGAATGAAAAGGGGGTTTTAAGCGAATATTGAACTGCATACTTCACTTTTTCATTTGTATAAAAATTTATGAACGGGTGTGTCTGGACGGGTTGGATACCTAGGAGATGTTTGGGCCTTCACGCTCGGGCTACACTGGGGTACCGCCGCTTAAAGGAAGTAGATAGCAGGAAGCAGGAAGCCGAATACGCACATAACTTTTGCAACCTCTTTCTGATTACGCATACACATACCAGATGGTACGATTTAACACAATACAGGACAGCTAATATATTCCGTTTCCAATTAAATCGACTAAATTAATAATTCATTTACTAAATATACTATGTTGACTTGAAAAAAATAAAAAAATGCATGTTTATGCAGAAAAAAATGCCATTTCAATATGGAGTAAAGTCTGAATTTATTTTGTATTTATTTAAATTTTTTTAATTTTTTTGAATTAAGGTGCTTAGTACACCATGATTGCATACAGTTTTGGGACAGCAAGTAATTAAGCAATATTTTTCCGTCAAATTGTGTTCCTGCTACGCTTGACACGCGAGCAAATCGGGTCTAAAAAATTTAGATTCAAGACCTTGAGAAACAAACTTTATGTATTAAGATTGGAAACACGAATGGGTTAATGTCACGCATTTTAAAATGTCTAATCACTATCACTAGCTTCAGTAAAATTAATTCTAAATAGTTTAGTCTGCTTTAATCCCATTCGAATTCATTTATTACGTAGAAAATATCAATTATTTGACAATAATACAATTTTTCATTTTTATTTTGTCATTTCGACGAATGGGACTCATTGAACATCCGTTTTTTTCTGATGTCATCATTATAAGGGCTATGGTAATTTCAAATTCATACTATTAATAATACAGTTTTGTTCTTACAGCTTTATTCTTTCGTTCGAAACTTTAGTGAAATTTCACATTCATTTATAAATTAGGAACGACTGTTTACGCAGTATTTCGTTTATTTATGACCCAAACTCGTCCTTGTACGGTTAATATGAAAGTTAACTATTTCTTGCAGTCAAAAGTTTGGAAGGCACACAAGCAATTCTGAGACACCGGAAGTGCCACGAAATGGGCGGCAAGTATACGGCCTGGTCACAAATCAAGTTCCACGATATACCTGAACTTATAAAGTACCACTCAGATGGCAGGGAGCTGTCGATTCCGTATGACAAGGTGAATATTTTAATTCGTCCCGGAACATCCGCTTTACGTTTGTTTGAACAAGAGATCCTCGAGATGTGATGTACTTATTTCAAGCACCATCTGATTTGTATTATAAGCACCATCTGATTTGTATTATATGCACCATCTGATTTGTATTATAAGCACCATCTGATATGTATTATAAGCACCATCTGATTTGTATTATAAGCACCATCTGAATTGTATTTAAAGATTTTAGGCTCCATGTATTCCAAACATGGCTTTGAGAGCCTCTTGACACATGAGCTTTCGTTTCGAACATGTGGAGTGAAGCAATTTGAATCAAATCAAATATTGCTCATTATAAGTACGTCATACCTCAAGGATAGTCTGTATTTGCGCATAGGTAAAAATAAATAAAAATGACTAAAACTATTAGGAAATTCAATCTTTATGAGAGTCTATGATCTAAATTGATCAAAAACCCAAACAAAATTTTCTTCTGAAGATTTTAAAGAGATATCGAGTCCATATTTTGACAATAAAGCAGAAACCAATGATAGGCTATGAGTTACCAGCGTTAGTTAAAAACTTCGAAACATACCTAACAGTACTAGGTAGAGGTTTAATTGTTTAAGGCATTTAGTTAAACTGTGAAATAGGTTAATCAAAATTGGATAATTTATATTTGTTTCGATTGCTTGCTTCTATTAAACTTTTCTTTTTGCTTTGTAACATTCGTAGATATCATGCGTGGCGTATATTTCAAATTCTAGTAATCATACTCAATTTTCATTCGCTGTTAGATGTACCACTAATAATACATTCCATTCTCTTCATCACTACAGTACCTCCCGAACTTCACAGCCCCCTCGAAACCCCCCATACTGCTACTGAAGCTCGACTCCAGACAAACCAAACCTCCACTTGCAAACAGCCTCTTAAATTCAAGGCTGCCTGGAGCTCCCCAAACTTTACTGCCCTCACACCCCAAGCTAGCAGAAGCTTCTCTGCAAAGTAACGCTCCTTTGGTACCTCCACGTTCGGTTCATCAAATGTTACGATCTACAAATCTAGATCAATGTCAAACTGGACCCCAAAGAGTGTGTGTAAGACCATCAAGACCCATTAATGTGAATCAGGGTCAAGGAAAGCCACCTCCGGGTCTGATACATAGTCAAGGACTTTCACAACGAGGTCTGCTGCCGTTACGACCTTTGCCACAAAGCTCTTCATCTTATGGGCGGCCGGGTTTAGTAATGCAGAAACCTTCGTCGTCATGCTTGACAACAAATAAAGTTGACTCTACTCCTCTTCTTTCTTCACAGACAAGCATTCGTGTCACTCGAAATTCACTTCAGCGACCAACGGTGCCCCCGCCTCAACCTCCTGTCAGCAACTACAGAGCAGCACCAAATTTTTCATCCTTAGTATCTCATTTTGAAGCGAAAGGAATTGAGCAAAACGCTCCAACAAGTGTCCCTCCGCCCCTCAAAAAAACCCAAGTCTCCGTACGAAGTTTAGGAGTGTCGGTGTTAGCTCCCCGTACCAACTCGGTACAACAACCCATTTCTCTACCCAATGCAGGCCAAGGCTTAGCTCCACCAAAGCGGAGTTCGTCCGTACTTCATATGACTGCTACACAGAGAGATACCGGAGCGATACCAAAGGTTGCCTCACGGAACTTAGTGTCACCCCAGCCGCAGACACAAGGCAATCAGAGCGCGGCCAGTACGATGCCTCTGCCCACACCTCTGAAAGCGAGTGTGGCATCACTTCCTGCGAATCAGGTGTCGTAAAAGTTATAACCCTTCCGACATTACTATTAGTTTTATGTCAAGTAAAAGAGCTCTTCACATTTTAAGGAAGTAGTACGAAACTTACATTGTTCTAATTTACAAGAAACGGTGTCACACACACAAATATAGGAAGTTGTGTTCTTGAATGTTCTTATTAAATGAATTCCCGGTTTTTACTGAGTGCGAATATTCTATGTTCAACAGAACGATATTCGAGTCATGGAGCTCGAAGATCGAGTGGTGGAGAGTGAGCTCGAGTCCTGGAGAGTGATCCGCTTAGAGAAAATCGGTAGTGGCCACTACGGAGAAGTGTGGAAAGCGAAAATCAAGAATACGAAAAGAATCGTGGCTTTGAAGACCTTCAACAAAGGTTTGTATAAGAAACTGAGAGCCTGATCGACCCAAGTGACCTTCAAACTGTAGTAATTCGAATGCAGCCATTGTAAAATAAAGGACTTAAATGCCTGCAAAATTTTCTACAGCAATTACCAGTTTCTAAAGCAATAACTTGAATCGACAGTAGGTGCTATAGCAGCACTTGCGAGCTAATGGTCGGTAGCTTATCATTAGACAATCATTCGTTGATTTACGCTCCTATAGATGCTCATATTAAACAATCAGAACTTGACCTCTTGTCAAAACAAAGTGAAAATACCGAAAAGCGCTATAATTTGCAAGTCCCCAATTCATGACAGCTCTAATTCACGAGTCCTCAATTTACGAAAGTTTTAATTCACTAGTCCTCAAAATCACGATAGTTTTAATTCACGGGTCCTCAATTCATGACAGTTTTAATTAACGAGTCCTCAATTCAGGACAGTTCTAATTCACGAGTCCTCAATTCATGACAGTCCTAATTCACGAGTCCTCAATTCATGACAGCTCTAATTTACGAGTCCTCAATTCATGACAGTTCTAATTTACGAGTCCTCAATTCGTGACAGTTCTAATTCACGAGTCCTCAATTCGTGACAGTTCTAATTCACGAGTCCTCAATTCATGACAGCTCTAATTCACGAGTCCTCAATTCGTGGTAGCAATAATTAACGATAATGCTTCTGCGACCAAATATAGTTTGTCATGAATTTGTGCTCTTTTTCACTAATGCACGAAGGTCTCAATCATACCAGATTTTTGACTGCCTTGTAACCAACATTTTTTATTGATGAACAGAAGAGCTCTAGTGCATTTGTACAGCCCCGGGCTCAAATCTACGTAAATGGAAAACAGAAAATTGCGAGCTGAGGGACAATTTGAAGAATGTACTTGACAGTGGCGGCAAAATGATTCAGCTAACTAATTTATAAAAATCGTGATGGCCTCAGCAGTCACGCACCAAATTGCGGACACACAGAAAGCTGAGAACTGAATATTTTGAGTGCGAGATGCTAATGTGTGTCACTGCGTTATTCGCATTCAATTGGATTTCACTTGTAGAAAAATTCAGTTATTCATTTTTTATGTTGCTTCTGAAATCTCTACAGCTATAAGCCGATGCTTCGGAATAACATGAGCTCACAAAACCTTTTTGCTCTGAGTAATGTATTTAAGTTTTACTCTACCACCTGTAGTTTTTCAATTTCACGTACCCCATTTCTACCATACCTCATATAAATTCAAACTACGATGTATTTCATCGGTTACACAGCAAATCAGAGAAAAAGCAGCACAAATACAGAGCACTGGCTTAACTAAATTCATTGGTTACTAAAATACACTCAAGTCATTGACCAGCACGCAGGAGTGTTTTTGGATGATCTTGAGCACTTCACCTCTGGGATGCGACGCAAGTGCCTCCAAAAGAAGTCCACCATCATGCTAGAGTTCCACTTGCCTTGGTAGCTCGTCTCCATCTTAGAATTAACTTGTGGATGTTTTCCATGCTCATCGCTCACTGCTCCTAGGTTGGGATGGAAGAAGTTGAGGTGGGTGTGGAGAAAGTGGATTTTGAGTAGCCCATTATGAATGAACATTCTCCTCTAACTTCGCTCGGAAGAGTCTTTGGAAAGACGCCAATCTGAAAGATTTCTCGATGCGTCTCCGAAACGAATGGAGGTGAACAAGCCACAGACCATTGTGCAGTAGCGATAACTGTTTTCCAGGGCGGAGAATGAAATAAAGTCCTTGTCCTGTGTCCCGATACTGTTGATTCTAACATCTGCCTCGACCAGGTTCCACTACTTACGAAGCGGTGTCAGGAGCTCTGACAGCTGCTTAGATAAAAACAAATTCCTGAGAAGGTCATTCAGGTTTTTCTGTGTGGTCCAATGGGTCTTATTGCCCCTTGCTCCTGAATAAACAGAGACGTCTCTGGATAATGTTGAATTGGCAAAAGTGCCCCATGAGACTACCTTCTCTTCCTTCGCCAGATGAAGGAAGAAGATTTATAGTTGCTGGGAGCGTAGGGGTAGGACGATCACGTACATTAGGAGCAGGTTTTATAGCTGAAGGGAAGTTGGAGTGCGTGATTTTTTCTAGAAGCTTTGAAACGGTTATATTTGATAGACAAAGATGCAATCATCTGTATGGCTGTGTGGCTCTCTCTAAGCAACTGAGACAGCAAAGTTGAAGGCTGTTTTCTTGCCACTAAACCATGCAATTAGGTCATTGCTGCAAAGATAACAACACGTGCGTGGGGCTTATGATTTGTCTTGATCTCCAATTTTCCAGTCAAAATAATAAAAGTAAGCAGTTTTCTCGAGGGAAACGATTGTTCGGTGCTGCTCAACGGCCGCGAAACCCCACACACCCAACAGACTGAATTTGCCTAACTGACGCATCGTCGGTGTCTTGACGTGTCAGGAGCCCTTGTAGTGTTATGTATCAGCTCAAGACTAACTCGAAAACGAAATAAGCATTAATCATGTACAAGTTACGTGAGTTATCTCAAAATTACTTATATGAACATGTATGGTATCTACAAGCTGGTTGAGTAACATGAGTGTGGAACAGCCCTAAGCCCTCAATCTCGCCGCTAGTAAGATGCTAGTACCTGGTGTACCCAGGCACTATGCCGGTCAGGGTTGTCAGACGCTTATGGGAAAAGAAGGCTGTTTAATTTTATTTTACTGAAGACATTTCTTAAAAGTTCTAATACATATCCACAAACATACCTCAAGAACTAGAAATGATGAGTGAAAACTAGTTTCGGGTCTGAAATTAGAGCACCAAAATTAGCTAGCCTTAAGTCGGCCTCTATTTCTCCATAATTGTCGTCCAGTATATCTTTGGACCTTGGCAACCGTCGAGAGATAGGCAGGATTCCCGAGTAATTCTTATAACTTTAACCGCATTAAAGTTTGCCATGTAAGCTGGAAATGAACGTTGCACTGTAACTGAGTCTCACTATTAGAATCACATGGAATGTGGCAACTGCGGTTAGGCCTCTCACATGACTGTTATAAATTTCTCTGTAAGCCTGTGTAATTGTTTACAGAAGGAATATTGCAGCTCCATGTTCTGGAAGAAATCTAAATTTTAAGAGAATCAAAATTTTATTTGTAGAACGAATGGAAGAAAAACTTTTCTTGGCTGAAGCGAAAACCATGATGGCACTGCGGCATCCGAATCTCGTGAAGCTACACGGCGTGTGTTCCGAGCCACAGAACGTCTTCATGTTGCTGGACTTACACAGCTTTGGAAGCGTCTACGACTACCTCAGTAAAGGCAAGTACAGCATTTTAACAAGCCAGCCAACGCAATGACGCCGGTATCTGACCAACAGAACTGTTTGAGCTACGACAGGTTTCTGATTTGTCGTCGATAAGGTGTCCATAAATAGAGTTTATTTGGCCTGTTTAGAGAGCACAGTATATAGTAAATCTATCTTTAAAATGATTGAATTCAAACTTATTCGTATTCGGTACTAGATGGCTTATTTTGAAGCTGCAAGCTATTGTAAATAAACTTAGCTCTTTACACATCTGCGTCACAGCAACCTAGCAACATCTTCACAAATAGAAGATCAAGTTTTCTACGAGATCTATCAACTCAGTGTTTGATAATAGACTCCACGATGAGTGAATAACCCAGATTTTTAGTAACGAAGATAAATTAAAAACCCTTGAAATCTTCTCTGACATTCAGCTTCCATTCAATGTCTTCTGGCGCTGATCTTCACTTTCCAGCACCTGCTATTAGCCTCACAGCTTGAGGTATTCCACGAGCTGCACAGAGAATTCCAGTCTCCGCTCATTCCAATAATACTTTTTGAATCCAACGTAACGTTCATAGAAGGTTGTCAGTCTTCTTTCAGCGTGGCGTTTAAGTTATCATCATGCACATTATTCAACAATTAACCGTGCTATAACCAAATTATTTATGCAATCTATGCATTTAACGTTGTTAAACAAACTAGTAACAGTCTGTTACACGAGCGTGTATGCAGTGTAGCTACATTTCGCTTCCTTCGGAACACCAGCAGCATCTTTACAAAATTGGACTGCATGGTGCTCTTGGTACGTGGGCTCCATGGTGCAGTGGTAGCGTGTTGGCCTCGTTATCGAGAGGACCTAGGATCGAATCTCGGCTCAGCTGAGGCATTTTCACGTTACCAGGGAATTTTTCCTTTGAAGAAGGAAGTTCAAATCCCACATTCCTCACATCCCTCACCACGCCAGTAGTTGTAAGGCATTGAAAACCCAACGGTAAAACGTGTTGGAATTCTAATGGTCGATAAAGGGGTAATCTTTTAGTACCTCATTTCATTTACATGCATGTGAGTGGGTGCTCTTTTGGTACCATGAATTGCTTCTGAAGTATTTTCAATGGTTCAAATCAATATTTTGCGATTTTTGAGCCTACAATGGTTGAATTTTACTGTGTAATTTACCCGATAGTTCTTAATGAACACATGGCTGATGCGGCCCGCTGCAGGTCACACGTTGAGCCCGAACGAGAAGTTGAACGTGTTGAAAGGAGTGTTATCAGGCATGAAATATCTCTCGGAAGAAGGCTTCGTCCATCGTGATCTGGCCGCTCGAAACGTGCTCATGGCAGACGATAAAACGCCGAAAGTGGCTGACTTTGGCCTCGCCCAAATGATTAAGGTGAGTCGCCGTCTGAGACGCCCGAAGCTCTGGGGTCTGCACAGCCTCAGGGTTTTGAAACTGGCATTTGTACAAATCTTTCTCTGCGAGTTGTTTATTTTCGATCGATGCGTTACTTCAATTTGGCCATATAGCTATTTTATTCTTCGGCTGATTCTTTTCCAAATATATTACACTATACAAAATGTACTTACCACTGTTTTCATGGCGTAAAATTTTACATAAACATAATTGTCTCTCCTAAAGCTCCGGTAACACCATCGTCTGATACCTGCTTACAGTGTTTAATTTATGGCTCTATTGGAAGGGCTATCATAAAGTTGGTGCAAAAATAAGGTCCGATATCAAGGTCTAAGTTAAAATTGAAGAAGCCAATGAGAATGAAAATATACATTGATGAACATAGCCGCGATTGCTTTTGAGGACCCCGTTCCATTTATCAACAAGTTTATGAATGACACTCTTGTAAAACTCTTTGGAGTTCAAAGTAAAATGTGACTATTACTCTTATCCAATCTATTCTCTTGATGTCGAGCGAAGCTAGACCCTGCAAATGGTACTGTAATCCTCGAAAAATAAAACTCAAAAGTTTCCGAAATCAGAAGAATAAGGTGTGCGGAGTAATACTTCCCAACCCCAGCTTTTTTAAGATGTGTACATACAAGCAATGATTCACAAAAGGTAACATACTCTTGCAGATTCTCTGGAGACAGCTCGTGTGGACTCGTTACTCAACCACTGTAGCTATCCAACTTTTTCCAGCTCTCGTAGTACGGTTGAATGGGCTACATTTAATTGTTCTGTAAGTTCTGTAATAAAATAGTAGGAGGATTTCTGAGACAATACATTCCAACGCCTTGGTATTAGGCTTTTCAGATAACCCTTTTTTGGTTTGTCTCTCAAACTGAAATCCAAGCTTTTTTCATTCACTACATCATTCCCATGAGCTCTCCGAATAGATTTTCAGGTTGTTATTGCATTGACACTTTTACGAAATTTGTAAGGTATAATATTCCCAACGTAACTTTAAAACGGGGCCGATTTAGATGCAATTATTGACGAAAATTATGAAAATAATTCGATAAACTGAAAGGGAAAGGCATAAATTGGTCACAGAAACAGCTTGAAACCATGATTAAAAACACTAATTTGATCAATTTTCCCTGAATGAAATGTCCTAAAAGAGTCATTACTCGTCTGCTCCAACTTGATATTTCAGGCGGTCTCTAGCCCGGTCAGGAGCGGAGACGCTTAGCCCGTTGGCGGTGGCCCCTAACCATAGCACGGGCCTAAGTATATATGCCCTCCTAAGGTTGGCCAATGAGGAGTTTCGTGATTTTCAACAGGCTGACGGTAGAGCTGAGCACGACAACCAAAAAACACCGTGGAAATGGACTGCTCCGGAGGCTATGTGCGGTGGGAACCTCTGGACTAGCAAGTGCGACGTCTGGTCTTTTGGAGTCTTCTGCTGGGAGCTGTACAGCAACTGCGCCACTCAGCCCTATCCAGGTATGCAGTGACCTGCAAATCGTTGGTGCATGAACGGTGCCTGTCTCTGAGACCAGTATATACCAGTATCTATGCCTGAGACCATCTCTATGTTGAATGTCCTAATTTATTGCAAAGTCATCGACGTTCACGACATTCACCAACGTCGCTTACTAAAAAATGCAGGACATCTGCAAAACCTACCATACATTGCTTTTTGAGCCCAGTTTTGAAGTTAATTCATTTGCCAAGATGCACGAGGACAGCCATGGTGGCCTGCTCCCTTCTTGCTGCAGTGGAGCTTCATTCGCAGCAGTGGAACAACTGCTCAAAGCTGCACGCTTCGTATGGATGGTCTCTTAAAGTCACTTTGTCAAAAGATAAACCCACAATTAATCGAAGGCATTTTCTCAAATGTACAGTTTCGTAGATTAAGTGAAGTCAGTCTTGAATTTCAAACGTGTAATTTACAGTCAAAATAAGTCACATAGTAAATTCCCAAAGTATATTATCGTTGCCGCGCTAACAACACTGCCTCATCTTAACACACTCACAACTTGTGTGCGGATTCCGTAAAAGAACTCAATGCCTCCCGAGATGACAAAATCAGAACTATTTGACATCTTGGCTCACACAGCGTCCAGTGTCGCTACCTGGCGCCTATGAATCAAAGTTGATCTAGCGAAACTATGGACATACATTGTGAGCCATGCTCCCCTATTGGTAGTGGACATATACAATACTTCCCACGAGGCTCATCGCAGCTGTTGTGTTAGGCTTGCTGGCTTCAGCAGAACTCGAACACACCAACACGAAAAAATCTCAAGAAAAAACTCCTCTTCAGTGGTCTTACTCACAAAATTAATAATCGCATGGTTAAAACTAGAAACCAGCGTAAACATTATCAACAGTATATGTTTCAGATTTTATCGTTTTGCTTACCGAATGCGTAGCTAATCTATTTTTACATTGCTACGGTAATAGTCGTATTAATGAACACTAACATAATGGAAATATGATATTTGTATTAAATGCTGATAAAATAATTAATCAGGTCGGTGAAAATTTATGGCTCCCACTTTCATACGTCCAGAGCTGGGCAGCGCTACTTTGAAATGTAGCGGCCGCT
>VOMN01065070.1:0-37395 GCA_014899125.1 Orchestia grillus
ACGTAGCGGCGCAAGCACGTAGCGGCGCAAGCACGTAGCGGCGGAAGCATAAAAAAGGCGAAGCTCCGTAAAAATTAAAAAATCGACAGCAATTGAGCTGTTATTCCTGACGGACAAGGCCGAAGTACAATAAAACTTCCAATCGTAAATGAAATGAAAAACTAGAGAGTGCAGAAGAGGACTGCAGAAGAGGACTGCAGAAGTTTTACATTAGTTTATGGTCATAGTCGTCAGTGCGTAACATGAGGACGCAGATAAAGTTTGACGAAAAGGGACGAGGTAAGAAGATTTTCTGAAATAGTAAAGGTTCAATGAGGCGTAAAGTTATGACATTTTGCGTTATTTCTCATATGCGAACAAAGACGCTTCTCATTTGTGACCCTCTGAGTACCTCGACACTAGAAAGAAAAATAGAAGACAATAGCCCTACATGTAATTTGGACACTATCAAGTCTGGAATCCGATGTAATTTAGGACCCGTTGAAATTTAGAGCAATATGTAATTATAACCCTATGTAATTATAACCCTGTGTAGTTATGACTATGTAATGAAGACCCTGTGTAATTAAGACCTCATGTAATTAAGACCCTATGTAATTAATTCCCTATGGAATTAATGCCCTATGAAATTATGACCCCATGTAATTTAAGACCCTATGTAATTAAGACCCTATGTAATTAAGACTTTATGTAATTAAGACTTTATGTAATTAAGACCCCCATGTAATTAAGACCCCCATGTAATTAAGACCTTATGTAATTAAGACCTGATGTAATTAAGACCTGATGTAATTTAGACCTTATGTAATTAAGACCCTATGTAATTAATGCCCTATGAAATTAAGACCCTATGTAATTAAGACCCTATGTAATTAAGACCCTATATAATTAAGACCCTATGTAATTAAGACCCTATGTAATTAAGACCCTATGTAATTAAGATCCTATGTAATTAAGACCCTATTTAATTTAGGACCTTTTGTTAATGAAGACCATGCGTAATTTAGGACCCTGTTCAAGTTAGGACCTTGTGTAATTTAGGACCTTGTGTAATTTAAAATCATGTGTGATTTGAAATCCTGTGTGACGTAGGACCCGGTGTGACTTAGAATCCGGTATGATTTAGGACCCTTTGGGGCTTAGGACCCTTTGGGGCTTAGGACCCTTTGGGGCTTAGGACCCTTTAGGGTTTAGGACCCTTTAGGGTTTAGGACCCTTTAGGGTTTAGGACCCTTTAGGGTTTAGGACCCTTTGGGGTTTAGGACCCTTTGGGGTTTAGGACCCTTTGGGACTTAGGACCCTTTGGGGCTTAGGACCCTGTGAGATTTAGGATCCCATGTAATTTAGGACCCCATGTAATTTAGAACCTTATGTAAGCTTACCCTATATCTAATTTAGCACCACCGCGATCCTTGCAGAGGATTAGAAATAATAAAGTTTAGCCTGCAATTCTCACTGTTTCGTTCAAAACTTGGCTGAAAGTGCATTAACGCCGTACAATATGAATGCCTGCTCACGATGTATTTTCTCTTATAAAAATAAGTTGGTCGTAATAGGCTTAGGACTAGAGTACGTAATTATTTACCGTAAATTTGAGGAACTGGTCATGTTTTGAGGCTGCTCAACTTGTGAGTCACACGTTCGCACGCAAGAACAAGAAAATGAGGAAAATCAAGTCATCCAAACTTCTACTGGTGATTATGAAGCCCGGGACAGCCATTAACGGGCCGCTGTGATGACAAGAAGATGCTCAAGCTTCCCTTACAATGTTCGTCATGCGCGTCGAGGGAGACGGTCGATAGAGTGCATCCTTGTGAAGTTTTTAATAAGTTACGGATTCAACGCTGGCGCCTGAAGACTGCAGCTGGAAATTATTCGAGCGTGTAAACGGTAAATTGTGAATGGGAATTGCTAGAAAGTAAATATCGGGTTTGACTTTGTTGGAATGGTGCTCGTGATAATTCCGACTATTTTGCGTCGCAGCGACAACACGCAGCGTGACTGAAGAACACAAGGAGTGTCGACAGTGAGAGCTTATCAGGAATTTTGGTATCATCAGCTTCTTCTAAGCCGATGTTGAAGCACAAATTCCACATAATTTGCCTTGGAATTTCCTGCCATTCCACGGTGACTAATTTTAACACCACAATCAACCTATCCCAGTACTTCCTATAGCCCAACTTTTGAAGTCGGTCGAGTTGAGTTAGAGTGTTGTCCTTCATTTAGTGCAAGAGTACACCGTGTCACATGCACAGCTAACAAAGTTAGCAAACTCGGTCCCCAAATGCACACGCACTGGACCTCAAACTCGACCCAAAGGCAAACACCAAATTCTTAGCTAACTTGCTACTCCGTAAAAGAGTGCCGCCAATGGCTTCTCTAAGCTCTTGACATTGAAGCTACGCCTCCGAAGAGGCTTATGGAGCTGAGTTGCCAGTTGGTAGCGCGGCATCTTCTCTCACACAGAGATGAACTGAGAATCGAGGGAAATATGTCTAATCGTATGGAAACAAGGGATAAATTTAATATATATTGGTCCTTGCAATGTAGCAATAGGATAGATCTTTTACTGCAGCTTTATTCACGTTTAGAATATAACAGCTTAACTCGTTTTAGTCACGCCAGA
This sequence comes from Orchestia grillus, assembly GCA_014899125.1. NCBI lineage: Eukaryota > Metazoa > Arthropoda > Malacostraca > Amphipoda > Talitridae > Orchestia > Orchestia grillus. The sequence goes on from VOMN01065070.1 coordinate 2,627, forward strand.
GTCTTTACGTGTAGAGTAAAACGGATTAAGGAAATGTTATTTTGTTCATGGCAATCATCACCGTGAATCTCGACAAAGATTTGTTGCGAGCGTCGCAGGAGAAGGAAAATTTATATTGGGTACGGGTTGGCGCATCCTGCTATGGACAGCAATCAATATACGTGAAACTGCCTTCCATGGTATCGTCATTTGGCATTTAAAATAATCGAATAGTTCTACTATAAACTTGAATTCAATAAAAGACGTTTTCATTGACAAAATTTAGTGGCTGAACCGTCGGAACATTTCCAGCGAGCTCCACAGCAGCATGAAAAAATCTCAGAGTGCCTCATTTCTCACATTCGGTAAAAATACATCCAACTGACTGAGGCGCACCTGCATTCATCCATCTAAATCGCAATTGTTACGACGCTCCACATCAGGGCTGAATTTGAACACATAAAAGTCTTTCAATAGCCGCCATGCGACAGACAAGACAAGTAGCCGATGTCGGCTATTGATAAATTCGGTTCAGGTTTAGTGAAACATCAGAGCTGGCTCACCTGGCCAACCGTGAAATGGGGAAACTTTATTGAAATGCAATTTACTACCCGGGTAAATGTCAGTTCCGCTGTGGGGTCAGATTCCAAGCTTCGCGAAGTAATTTCATTTGAACAGATGCCTGGCTTCTGCACTGCGATTCGTCATGCATGGGCTGATGTATGATCTTTTTTGGGTCGTCAGAAAAAGTAGTGGAGTCGATATGAACTAATGAGTGCTTTCGCTTCACTGACACCGGTCAAGATCAGGCACTTCGGCTGTGCAGTTGAACTGTTTAACACTTTGACTACGATTCTCCTCATAGGTAAAATTACATGCCGACAAATATCTCTACAGTGAATTTAAAAATGAAGGATTTTGGTTTCACAAATTTGATTACTCTATTAATTTTCTTTCTAATCAGAACTAGCTTATTCGATTGATGAATACAAATATGGCGAAAACTCGAAGACTTGTATTTATACGTGATAGTGTTTTGGTTACATTGGGTTAGGTTAGATGATCGCGTGTACCATATATGACCCACTTCGGAGGCAAAGTGTCAAGGACGAAATTATTTGACAGCAAGGCTATATTTAGCGTCGCAAGAAAAGTTCGTTGCAGCCTCATGTGTACGGGGCATGAGGCCGCGTTGAACTTCCGACGAAAACTAGCCGGAGTCTCACAAAACAGGACGATTACGTTTTTCTACGGCCGTAAAGGGTTAGCACATTTGGAAGTTGTGCGCGAGAAGATACAGGAACTTTATCGGGATCTTTTAATTGAACAAAGAGTATGTTTCAAACTCAGGTTGATGAACATATGAGCAAGAAAAACTGGTCGCTAGCTCATCAATTTATTGACCAGAAAGATTGTTGTACTAAAAAGAAAAATGAACGTTTCAACCAAAAAGACAATTTTCAATATCTGGAACAAATTAGAAAAATTAAAATACCCAAAATAGTCTTATGAGAAACATTAAAACTAAGCCAATTCTAATGGGAATGCTGACTGTGCGTCGTTTAAAACAGGTTCGTCTGATCAGGTATAGAAAGTATTCTAAAATGCCTTTATGAGTAGAGCCAGAAGTGAAAGAAATTATGTTAAAAATATAATTATCTGTAAAATTATGTTCCTCCAGACGGACGGAAAGATTGTTCACTTTGCGTGAGTACGCACGCACAGCTGAGAGGGGAAGAGCTGAGTGGGGAGGAGGAGCTGAGAGGGGAAGGTTGGTGCGGAAACGCATGCCAGCTCGACCATGCGAACACTGATCCGTAGCGCCCACATATTCCGTTGCACATCGTGCGCAAGTGTTTATATATTCGGATAAAACCATGCTTTTTAGAAGTTTGTCTTTGTAATTAAACATAAAACCTATTTTGTATTTATTAACCCATGATAACTTTGAAATTTATTCAAGTGAAATATTTTGATAGAAGGAAAATATCTAAGTTTTTGAACTAAGTGCCGAAAAAGGGTTACACAGAGCAAAATTTCTTTGTTTGTACTGTAGTTGGAGTAAGGGCTCTTCAATATTTGTGATTCGAAAAGTTCTCGATAAAAGTTTCAGTTAAACTAAATCCAAAGACAAATTTCGAAAAGGATTCTTCCGTCCTTAATATATAAACATTGTTGCGCACGAGTTGCGTCGGAAAACATGGGCGCTACTACCAGAGCTCTCGGTGTTGGTGTGGCTCAGATGGAAGGAGTTGCCGCACCAACCTTCCTTTTTCAGCTCCTCGCCACTCACGCAGAGAACTGCGATCGATCATCCTGTCTGCTGGAAGATTTTAACATAATTTCTTCCACTTCTGGCACCACCGATTTTCGGATTTTAGATTCCTTGTATATTTTATTAGAAAACCCTCCATTAAACATAACAGTATTTCCACTACTATTGGCTCAGTTTTAATGTTTTTGATACGATTATTTCTTCACATTATAGTTTTTAAAAATTTGTTCAAGATGTTGAAAATGGCCTTTACCATCGAAACGTTCATTTTTCTTTTTCGTACAATAATTATTTTAGTCAACAAATATGACGAGCTTGTAGGCGCCTTTCCTCGCTCTTGTTTTCATCCTAAAACTTTCAAAATGCAAAACATTAATATTACATACTGTAAATTTCCTTTCAAGGCTTGTAAAACATCCGGCAGAAGTTGTGCATCCATGTATAGCCTACTCAGGAAGGCTCAATTCTAACCAAACAATTGTTAATCATTCTAATGTAGGAACTGTAATTGAAAGTTTCGAAATATCATGTCAGTGACGATTTTCATTTTTGAAAAAACTCTACGGTGCTGCTCCGCCCACCTTCTTTACGCTAAGGCCCGCCTGCCTTGCCTAGTCCAGCGGAGCAGGCGTCTCTCGGAGCAGCCGACCCGATAACTGGACATGCTAAAGGATTTTACGAACGCTCGAAACTTGTTTCCGGCCCACTGAATTTCAAACACGTCCAAAATGTTCGCCAAAAATGAATTCGCAGTCACAGAAAAGAATCCTGCCAAGTGAAGAGGAATTCTGGTGGCTGCTCAGCTACCTTCCACACTCACGCACGAGCTAGTTTGAACGGCCAAAAATGCTTCGTTCGTTATCAAAGCGGCGAATTGGGTGAATCAGCGATGACATTTCCTTATTTATGCTCGACAGGAAAAGCGTCGCGTTTTACGTCGGCGGCGCAAAGAGATTGACGGGCGAGAGCTTAGATGTGAACGAGACCGGTCGTGGGGGAGCGATGCTCACGGTAGTCGGCAGAAAATGGTGTCGCTTTTGATGAGATTTAAATGGAGGATTAAGTTGAATACAGCAATTGATTTCGTTGTCTAATCAAAGCGATAACATACTCGTGATTCATTCGGTTCAGTAAACGAAGTTCTTCTATGAGTTGAGTTGCAAATACGAACTGCACGCTATCAAAATCCTTAATGTTTTTATCGTTATTCTTCACAGAAGATGGTGTCCCATATGAATCAAATATAAGTTTTCTATTAACACTACCAGCACATAAGTATACAGACATACCAGGTGTATGCACAGATATGAACAAATACGTTTTAGCACATGCAGCCCCTATAAACATAATACTTAGCGCAGTTTTTTAAAAAACGTCAAGAAGCCGCTCCAAAGTATCAAAATCAATCACACAATTCTGGTCATTTTTTATTTAAAAAGCTCCATTTTAGCGATCGTTGTAGAAACAATGAGGAGCTTGGGTGGATCACACGTCGTACAATAAGTGAACATTACTAACTCAAATTAAGCTTCATTTATTAAAGTTAATCCTGGTTTCTAATTTTGCGAATTCTTGTCGTTCACCACTTACTCCTATTAATTATCATGAATTCCGTGTTTTTTTCACTTTATATTTCAAATCATCCTTATTTTCTTTTCAAATCCTCAACCCGGAACCAAAACCAGGAAATGCACTCGAGGTTCAGAGATTATTTTCACAGCAGGGCTCAAAAAACATCTTTTGAACGCGTCTCTCTGTAGTTTATTGGCACAGGCGGCAACACCGGCAGTGCGAGCTGCTCGATCAAGTGCACGATTGCAAGAAATAGTGAGAAAAGTTCGCGAAAAAAGACAACCCTCCAGAAAAAATATAAATAATTTACACCAGGTGCTTCTACGAGAAAAAAATGCATAGGATAAGACACAATTAGAGCCTTCTTATCCGAGCAACTGAACCCACCACAGATTCGTGCAGCACGTGTTGCTGAGTGTTTGGAGTTACTTTCGGGCATATGTATGACATCCCTGACGAACTCTAACATTCTAACGCGCACTGACGAGCTCGGACACAGAGCATCAGGATTGAGGTATATTAGTGTTAGTGAACTGTACATTTTAACATTACAATATTTTCGATAAATTTGATTGACCGAATTTAAAATTTGAAAGAAATCCTAACGCGTCACGTCAGTCAAATGTACGACAACAGGACTAGTTTATTATGGCCTTAGAAAAGGCCATTATATAACTTCTTAGTATGGGACGCGTTTGTAACACAAAAAATATGAATCTGACCATGTTTTCATTTTATTCTATGTTGAACTCAACATAGAAAACTTTCGATGTGTTTTTGTTACAAACTTGGCTAAGAAATGCGTTTCATAAATGTTTTACGGTACATACAACAACGAGCGTCTCCAAGATGCGGTATCAAGTTTTATCTAACCAAACAATGCAGGCTAACCTGTTAAGGTAAATCGCACGCGTCAACATGGCTTTAATAAAGCAGTGAACAACACTCAGTGTCCTCTTTAAATGATTCATCAATTAATTAAGTTCAAATTTTGGAATAAATTCGATGCATTTATTGCGCAAGAGATCCCTCACCCACTCACATACCCACTAGTCGCCTGCCGCTGTAGCACTGAGTTGACGAAGCAACGTTGAAACACCCAGCTGCTTCGGGATTTCTCCGAGTGTCTATTTCTCGCCATACAAAATAGCGCGTCTTTCTTTCAACTCTATATAGACACACGACAGGGAAACATTTTTCAAAATCTGTTTCAGTTCGACCAGAACCAATGGCCAACTAAATCTGGTTCAGGAGCCAAACCATGATTCTCCATAATTCGATCGTGGCCGGACGGCTCCCAGCGATACTGGCAGGCCTGTTGCCTGGGCCTTGAAGACAAAGCATGTTGTCTTTCGCCTCCTGAAGAAACAAGGATATGACGATACGCTGACGGTGGCAGGGCGGGAGTCAAAGCAGAGGGTCATTATGAATTCTGGAGCGCTATTCATTTCTTAAGCTCTCTTGAAGGGGCGTTGTATTGCGGTGAGGTTCAAGTTGGGGCTTTGAACCTGGCCTGCGAACGTATCGTCGTGCTCTTATTTAAAAAAAAAATTAAAATATATTTTTTTGCGATTTAACTTTTTCATGGTTATTCATTCAGCGAACTAACATAGATTGTGGCCCAAGATGGGATTGTGGCACAGGACGGGCGTTAAATGCAGCGCCGCCACCGTGCTCAGACAGCACCGACACTGCGCTATAATACTGACCGTTAGTCCGACCTTTGAACCCTCGGCATATTCCTCGTAAAGGCTATTTTGAACCTACCTCATGTAACCCAGGATTTAAGTGCGGGCCGCGCCGTCCCTACAGCCCTAGCTGAGAGATGTGAAGTAGAGCAGGAATCCCCTAAACCTCCTCCATGGAGCGCCGAGTTTCTCAGGCATGTTAAAGGAACTGCCATTTTGTGTACGCTAGAAGACCCAACACCCACCGAATTATTTTGTACGCTAGAGAGCCCTTTACCGATCAAATTATTTTTTACACTGGTAAGCCCCTTTACACTGGTAAACACACGAAATTATTTTGGCCAAGGCTGCATTTAGCTTCGCACGCAAAACTAGCAGCAGCTTCACGCAAGTGGATTTTGAAAGCCATACAGACGGTAAGAAGGTAACGTGCGGCAGCCACGAGATCGTCACCGGATCGTCACGTCACCGTGAGGAGCTCCATGGCTCTGACGGCCGAGAATATCGCTCGTGCGGTTTGAAAGTTCGCGTGGGATTGTCTAGAGATCGAGCATGCTAATCGAGACTATCATCTATCCGGTTAGATAGATCAAGCATGGTTGTGGAGATCTGTTTTGTGCAGGCCGCGTAGCCTTTGTTACGCGTGAATTCAATTTTCAAACGTTGAAAAAAGAGACATCCTAAGCTTTTATGAACAACAAAATCGCGAAATGCATTACTAATAGACAAATAAAAGACAGAATCTGGTTTTGTTGGATGACAAAATTTCACAGACAAAGAGAATGCATGCAAATTGAACCTCTACGAAGCTCGCTGCTGAATAAAGGATGAATGGAGCTCCATCCCACGCTGCAGAGGCGCATGTCCTGTGATCACTTCGATTTCAAATAAATTAATAAATTAATTCAGTGGGAAATGTGAGAGCTGGACTGAACGAGCTGCCATCCAATTCAACTGATGGAACTCCTTGGGTCATAAGAATGTCTGCTTGAGGCGCTGCATTGAACATCGCGCCTCAGTCTAAGTCCTCCGCCGGAGCATCTATAATTACCCGCAATTTTAGCTGCATATCTTACTGGGGGACAGTTGGTTGTTGTCGGGGAGACAACACTTCACACTAGGGTGATAGGGTGATAGGCCAGTTTGGGCCTTCACTGCACGGCCTTTAGCAGCACTTTACTTTCGTCGTAGGGGCAATAACTGAGCTGCGACGGCTGAAAATATTGCTTCGTAACTGCTCCGAATGCACTTGTTACAACACGGTAGGTGTCAGGTCTGGAATAAACAGTCATAACAAAGTAAGAAACGTTTCTTGTGTTATTCATGTATGGGAAGCTTCAGCATGAGCCAGATCAGGCGCGCCATGCTGTCAAAGGTTATACTGTGATTCGAGGTCCCAGTAGATCTCACTGTACGGGCATGGGTGATGAGATGTCTCTCAGGTTAATAGGTTCTGCTAAAGACAGCGTTGCGAAAGTAAAGAACTTGTGACGAGGGTCGCAGGTACTGCACTCGCAATAAGCTCGAGAAGTACATCGCTGGTCTGCGCGAGCTCGTCGTTAAAGAGCGAAGACTCCGTAAGCGAAGTGGACGCAGCGAATGTTTATTTTAAAGCAGAACTCCATTTCTGCTTTACAGTTCTTTCTTTCCTAATGGGACATTTGTGTATCAACTATGTTCATGTATCAACTATCAACTTTAGCTCCATGTGCATACTGTACATAAGGTTAATTTTATAAAGAAAAAGTTTGACCACAACGTTACTTTAAAACTTATCAACTTGAAATCCAGGAGGCAAATAGACAAATTAGATGCTGATGTTGGCCTTTGAGGCGTCTCGCACAACTGAGAGACGGCAACTGGTGATGGCCGAAGAACTTTTCCTTAGAACAAAAATCGAAAGGATCTCAGGGATTATAACGTGCATACAGAATATTTATAATGTTTCTCCAAACGAGAAAAAACGTCCTGATTGAAAAACGTGAAATTAGTTTTTATTGGATTTTTATCAGAGGTTATGTACATAGAAGATTGTTCCCACGCGTATCCTCTCACCAACCCTAGTGAAGCAAGTCCCAAGTCGCACACTCAAGCCACCTGGGATTTTCGATAGGTTACATCGCTGTGGCTTGTGACGCGACAATGCTAACTTGTAACGCAACAATGCAGTCACTTGTAACGCGACAATGCTGTAACTTATAACGCGACAATGCTGCAACTTGTAACGCGACAATGCTGCAACTTGTAACGCGACAATGCTGCAACTTGTAACGCGACAATGCTGCAACTTATAACGCGACAATGCTGTAACTTGTAACGGGACAATGCTGTAACTTGTAGCGCGACAATGCTAACTTCTAATGCAACATTTCAGTAACAATGAGCACCTGAACTCGGGTGTGTGTGTGAGGGAGAGGGAAAGCACATTGTACTCTGCCTAATGGGTACAAACACTGCAACAGAATCTATTTTAATTTCTTCTCCGATAGGAGCTTAGGAATCCCACCGATCATCCAGGAGCGCCAAGTCCCCCAAGAATGCGTCTCTGCAAATGTACACCCTTTAACGGCGCGATTTGACCAACACGTTAGGGAGTTCCAAGATCTTATTTAGCTTTAGAGGGAAGCTGGATAACTTTCTACAAACTATCCCTGGTAGGCCTCCCTTGCCTCACTATCATCAGACGGCAGAGGGAAACGGTCTCATTCATCAGCTGGCGGATATGCGAATATCTTGAATTTCTTGAAAATGCTTGGGCCTTTATGTCCTGGCCACACTGGGGTGCCGCCAATTTGTGTGCATGGTGTCCCATCGCATATCCGCGAGCATTTGAAGGAGACTATTTCCCTCCGCCGTCTGATGATAGTGAGGCAAGGGAGGCCTATCCGGGTCAGCTTGTAGAAAGTTATCCAGCATGGTGTGTGAAGGCACACCATGCACACAAAGCGGTGGTACCCCAATGTGGCCAGGGCATAAAGGCCCAAACATTTTCAAGATATTCAAGATATTTAGCGGGAGTCGTTTTCTGATGAGAATTACACAGCGTGGGAGTGTCACATCGCCGAGTGGGCACGGCCTGACACGCCATAGAGACTTTCAGCCAGCGTGGCTTTAGGTCAGGTACTTATTTGATGAAAAAGATGCCGTGATTCATCACCATGGAAAGCAAATGAGAAAATCGAAAGTTTTGACTGAACAGCTTGGGAACTGCAGACGGAATGATTGACAATGCCAGCCCGACCAACGACGGCCTCTCATAGCACATGGAAATTAAAAGAGGCCAAATCTGGGGTTAGGCTGGCTCTTGGAGGAGTGAGGGTGCGAGTGAGGGAGTGAGGTAGTGAGACAGTTGAGTGAGGGAGGGAGAGAGAATGAGGGAGAGAGTGAGGGCGGGAGAGAGGTTAAGAAAGAGAAAGTGAGAAATGGGGAGGAAGGGAGGGAGAAAGAAAGGAAGGGAAAAAGGAAGTGAGTGTGGGAGTGAGGGAGGGAAGCAGGGAGAGAAAGGGGAGATAGGGAGAGAGGGAGGAAGGCTTATCTGAAGGTACCGCTAGGGAAATATCCCGCACAGGAGAAGGGGGAAGCTGGCAGGTACAATGCCTCAGAGACGCCAGAGATCCGATTTGGACGAGTTACGTTATTTGGATAAATAAAAGGAATCGTGATCAAGCTACACATATGATCCTACTGATCTTGGAGATGGCCACAGCTTTGCGGGGGCGGCCAGCCTGCGCTTGAGGAGTGCAGTTATTGCGGCACAAAACAAAGGAGAGAATTGACAGCAGCATAGGAGTGCTCGTCGTGACACAGACTCTCAAAAATAAATGAAGAGTTCAGCCCATACATTTAAGCGTGAGAGGGACACTAAGAAAGGTTAATGCTCTCAAATTGCAGGAAGCGCGGATCCTCAAGTTTTCTTTCGAAAAGTGCGAAAAAATCTTCTAAATTTTGGTAACATTTCATAAGATGTTGAATTAAAACATTTCAGGAATTTTGCTAAAATTTCGTCGATGTTGGTAAAGTATGTGATAAATAAGATATTACAATGAGCGTTGCAACGAAAAGCTAGCAGGAACCAGTGAATAAAGTAAATTAGGAGCTGCAAATAATCAAAATGAGCTGCTTGAGGAGCTCGTGAAGAGGCTGTGATGAAGCAAAAGCTCTTGACATTAGGTAGGCACTAGGGATGTGAATGGCAGTCTACTAGCAGCAACCAGAGGAGGCTAACTAGGCACACTAAAACGCGTGGAACTATGAACCACGATGGAGACAATAACACTAAACTCCGGAGAGCAATAATTGAGTCAAGGGAGCGACTACGAGCAATAAATTGAGTGACTACGGGCAATAAATTAAGCTAAGAGACTAAGAGCAATTGAGGAAATTGAGGGGCAACGAGCACTTAATTGTGAGTAATTAAGAGCGGAGGCTAGAATCATCCTTTTGAGAATCAAGACGCGGCACGCCTGCAATACCAACCAATACGCACTCAATCTTGAGATTATCTACGGGTGGCAAACTGCGACGTGGGCGGCTTGGTGTAACCTGCAACGGTGCAAAGCTTCCCTATTGAAAGCAGCGACAGTGGCTTCATCTCTAGGTTATTCTTGGCTGGGCCGTTAAGTCCCACTAGTCCCGGTAATCAAAGTCCTACCTTAGCTGCAGTTCCTTCAAATTCTTGCCTGCGTGAGGTGCAGCCTGCAGTGTCCAGAAGTGATATGAGAAAATTTTTGAAGAGTGGATTCAACCATCGAGTTCTCTTCTACATTTAATATTCATACGAAAACATGCTTTTCAACCGGACTGCATCATCAAGTGTGCCTCAAGCAGAGGCGGCGTTTGAAGGAGCCTTTCAATTGGGTCGATGACTTATTGATCGTGCCTTGATGGAACAATGGTTTCCTGTCGAAAATGATGGTGCCATATGTCCAATATGCCAAATAAGAGGGTTGGCCAGTCACGGCGTGAGAAAACAGCAGCCGTTGCTATTCAGGACAGGTCGTCACACCAATCATTACACTCGCTCAATTCAGAGACTGGATACGAACGCCCAGGTCGCTGAGCCTAGATATGCTGTTGGTCACAATGGTTGTACATCAAATGGCAGTCACGATATTGATACGCGATGCATCATTTGATCAAGGAAAGGTAGTGTTATCTTCTGGTATCGCCTTTGAGTTTCAAGGGGAATCGGTAGTTTGGAATTAAAATTTGCAAAACAAATTATTTAAGTGTGTTCGAACTCGGGGTAAAATAAGAGTAATTAGTATTCATCGCGCGGAGGTCATTACTCTGGTAATGGTACCAGAGCAGAGCGCCGATGCCGCACAGCAGCAGCAAGTCCCTGAGGGAGCTTGAACAAAGCTCTGCAACACGGTTTAGTAATCTCTTATTAACCATGGAAATCCTGTATGGATTTCTCCCAGTATCCTAACTTCGCTTTGATTTGTGTTGCCTTGTTTGACTGAGTTGTCAAATGACGACAGACATGACAGGGGTAACTGTAACAGGGGCTTTTATGCGTCACATTCATCGTCAGATGATGCAAGGTGAAATTAAAGCCCGTTAAAGTAATCCTAAAATTATTTTAGAGAAAAACGCACGTGCTACTTAAGAATTACACCAGGGCCTAAAGGGTTCATAACAACGTTTTCATACGCGTCTGACTTATCCTCGAGATCGATCTTCTTCAATTCACTGAGAATTCGCAGAAGTCGTGCGTTTGCTTAGTTTGTGACGAGTAATTGTTTAGTTGAAGACCCGTGACTGTGAGTTCTTATATATCGACTCGTAAATTTCGAAGTCTAGCACGCAAAAACTGAACGACGAAGAAGCGACGTTTAGGTTAAGGATTAACAATTACGGTGTCCTGAAACTATTTTGCAAGTAGGCAATGCGCCGGTGAAAGCGAAAGAATGCAAAAAAAAAAATCGAAATATGATCAAATGATTTTTATAGAGTTCTAAAAGCGACGAAATGTGTTTCAGGATTACAAAGCACAGTTAAAATACAGAAGTACTATTCTTAATGCCAAGAACAAGCTTTGAGCCAACATTTCTGAACGTCATGTGTCCATCACAGCAGCACTAGTGCGACCCGAACATACGCATACACACATGTTCCTCTCGCGCCACCAGGAGCACACACGGCCGTTTTACCGCGCTCACGATACCAGAAAATTCGTTGTCACTTGAAAAATGGTTCTTGTGCATAGAAGCCATTAAATTTTGATGTTCATGAAAATAAGATTCTAGCTCTAGAGAGAGAGGCAGCAAAGTTTAAATGAAAAGATGACAAAATAAGTACGCCAACTAAAGCTGGATGAATTCTGCCTTCTGGAAAAATTTATTTAAGCAAGCGGCTTAAGAATTTATCAACGGCGCGTATTTACTGCTGCAGCGCCGAGCCTTTTGTACCAAAGACAGAGTCCTTAAAAATATTGGTGACTCTTTAAAGCCAGGAAAGAACATTTAGTTCCAATTCATTTGTCCTATAAAGAATTGATGCAATCAATTAATCAATCCCAGTAATCGGAAAGCCAATCATTCTTCCAGCAGATCCTCAGATCTTTCCAAACGCCCCACGATTAACAACGAGCGGCAATTAATCTATCTCGACCAATCAGGAGACCGCCATTACGAACTCTTTTGCACAGCACTGCACGCGGGTAGACAGAGGCCCCTTCACACGATCAGTCACTGTCTGAAGATAATGTCTGTAGGCACCCAAATATGGGAAGTCAAGGGACTGTACAGTCCCTCGGCTCCGACATGACTCCAAAATAGATAGCAAGGTTAGAATTCGATGCTCTTATTTTTGGGTGTCTTTCGACACTGTTTTCAGACTTTAACTGATCGTGTGAAGGGCCCTTGAGGTGCGTATGTGTACACTGGCACAATTACGCTCGCTCATTGCAGTACAGTATAGCGCCATAATTCGCCGATCTCCACTTCGCGGAAGCTATGATTGTCATTTTTAAAAATATTAAGATAGAAATTCACGGAATTGTGTGCCTCGCGTCGCTAATTGACAAAGATATCACGGTAATCGTTCCAGTTTTTGAATGAGTTATACTTAGCTAATATTTGCTAACTGTAAATTCGAAAGTTGTACGGTATTCTCTTTCGAACATGAAACCAATATTTTTGTAATTGCGGTAGCCGTGTCAATAGCTCCCACAAAATGAACACAACGCGGTAAATAGACGGTGGGGCAGAAAGGGCGGACGTTTTTGGAGGACTAACAGGGATTACTTTCCTGAGTCAGCTTGTATACTAAATTACACGAATATACAAACCAGAATATATGAAAATTACTTCCATGAGCCATGTGCTGATCCCACGTAACTTATCATTTCTTCATCTAATCGCTAGAAATGACGTTACTTTCCGTCCTCTCTGCCTCACCGGGTGTGCACTGGAACAGGTCTGCGGTGACCACAGGCCGCGACGTGTGCGAGGCTCGTACCTCAGGAGGCGGCTAATGCTTTAAACTGTACAGAAACGAACGCTAATTAGATGCAGTTTCGAATTAGGTATATGTGATGGTCTTGTAAATTATCACAGGAAGTACTGACCATCATTTATTGTCAACTTTTTGACTTTGGTAAAACTTCGAACTTACGTCTGTAAAATTCCACGCTACATCAAATGATTAGAAAAACTAAACGTTCATAATTAATGGGCAATGGTCCTGTAAATGAATTTCAACGATTCGAGAATAGTTTTGAACACGGTTGACAATGTTGAAACAAAACCACACAAGCTAGTCGCACGCTATTAGTCATGACCAATCAAAATCACCGAAGCTAGTTACACGCTATCACTCGATGCGGCCGAACAAAAAGACGCGTGAATTTGAACTCAGTAGCCCTGGTCTTCCAATAATGAATCACATAGAATTTATCACTTCAAATTGAAGCTCATTAGTGGCTCATCAAAGAGATTATTTAATACACATGGTTGTACATCACATCAGTGTGATCAAGAGAAGAGAAAAAAAGACTATCACTCATGGGTAAGCCTTGCAAACGGGATTCGAAGCAAGCTCCGTGGCGTACTGGCCCCGTATCAGATTCGCAGCTGGGAAGTCAAGGCTTGATTCCCGGCTCGGACATAACTGATTTTCTCGGAACCACGGAGTGCTTCCCTTGGGAAAGGAAGCTTCGACCTCAAATTCTCATGAAAGATGTTACCCGGCAACCCGGTTTTCCGCAGTAATCCCTAAAGGAAAGGAACGCTGAGGCCTCGTGAAAGCTTAAAGTCATCCTACATTCAGTGGTGACGGTAACTTAAATTCACGAAAACATAAAATCATCTTGCATTCAACGGTAACCGTCCTCATATTCATGAAAGCCTAAAGTCATCTTACATTCAATCGAAACAGTTTTCAAATTTATGAAAGCATAAAATAATATTACATTAAGCGGGAATGGCTCTCAAACCCACAAAACAAGAAATCACTTCGTATTTAGCGGTAACGGCTCTCAAATTCACGAAAAAGTAAAATCACTTCGGATTTAGCAGTAACGGCTCTCAAATTCACGAAAGCATCCACTTCGGTTGAATAATTTAAAGCTCATTGACTCGCAGATTGTTTTGGAGCGGCAGCAATAAAATGGTAATTTTAATTTTCGTCGAGAAGTTCTTAAGTGTGGGTAGCAGTTCATTTGGGGCGGCCGGAGTTTCATCTGAAGTAGTTTGTTGACAGCCAAAACAGCCCTAAGAAATGAGATGCCATTTTTTCGGTCTTCGCTTCTCAGCGCAAAAATACGAGTGTGTTCATAGGCGCGGCCAGAAATTTGTTCTCCGCTGCTGCATCTGCAGCCAGAAACTCCTACGTCAAGCGAAAAGATGGTGCAATAATTGTAGGGTAATTTTATTACGCACCGCTTAGGAAGGGGAGAGACATGTCATGCTTTGACTTTATATTCCATAAATTTCAATATTCAATCCAGAAATATTCCAGATTTGCTAAACAAAGTAGCCTCATATCAGACGAAGAACAAGTTTCTCTTGCGGAAATGTTCGAGAGGAGCACTTTTTAAGACAACAAAATATTTTTAAGCTCGTGCTTCGACTGCCACACAAATGGAGGCGGCAGCGACAGGAAACCCTCCTGCCGAGGGGCTCTCGGCTCCGTGAAGCTCAGCTCTGGGAGACGAGCAGTTGGTTTTATGGCGTTTGAAACGCAGGGATTAAAAAGTCAGAATACAAAATTCTGAACAACATCAACTCTTAGTAAAACTGATCAGTGAAGAAATAAACAACGAGAAAATGAGCTTCCAGTAATACAGGGAAATTTTCTTCGACAAAAATTCATTTTAGCTACCAAGTTAATTTTTATCACCGAGAAGAAATTATTTTTCGTTAGTATGAACCAGGCTCATTAGGTAAGTGGCAGGTGCGGCAGTCTGAAGTAGACATGTGGCTGGTGCGGCGGTCTGAAGTAGACATGTGGCTGGTGCGGCGGTCTGAAGTAGACATGTGGCTGATTCTTAATAAAAAGCAGATTTGCATACTTTAATAACAAATTTCTGATACAAAGAGTAAGGATCCCTCGGAATGAGGGTCACCTGCCTCATATTTTTACGTTTTTGAAAATAATACCGTACTTCTCTTTGAAACGCAAAATTTCGAAAAAACGTTCGAAATATTTAAAAAGGTTCTTCTCTTTAGTACGTCAAGACGGAGATAATTATTTCCGCGCCAATCGCAATCATTTTTCAGCATTCCAGACATCGTCGCCATCTTGTCTGCTCCGTAATTTCTGTCAAGAAATACATACCGGCAGCTGAACGAGAGCATTCGGTATCGTGTGAAAGCGTTTATGTCTACGTCGTCATTTTTACTTCGTTTCAATATCATTTTTTCCCATTTAAACGTTTTTGATCGTTTCTTGGAGGCCTTACCAGATTTGGGCTCACATTCATGGGCTCTGTCACTCAAAACTTAGAGCACACTCGCACCTGAATGTTAAGGGCGAACATAAGTAGCGTTTTAGTCCAATAGTTCGAATGTTTGCAGCCCACATTTTTCCTCTACAATCTTCCCGCATTAACTGCCAAGAAAGACCAGGAGCGATGTCAATTATTGATATCATTAGTTTTACTAAGTAGTCAGCGCGAGGTTCCCTCGTCTAATATAACGCGGTCCCAAGAGGTCGAATAGATGCGACCATTTAGCACGGACTGGGGACCACGGGGAATCTATGAACGAGGTGTGTGTTCAACACTGGATTACTTGAGCATAGAGACAGCAAGTTGACAATAAAGAGGAAGAACGGACAAAGAAGAGATGGCGAAGAAGGTGTGAAAATTGAAAGAAGTAAAAGTGATACGGAAAATAAAACTCCTGAAATCCTATCTATAGCTGAGGTAACGCAACCGTACAATCTAGAGACGCTAGTTCCCATAGCATACGATAGACAAACCTACTCTATTGCCTGTGCTATGCCCCTGAGGGGATATCGATTACAAACTCGCTCCACGAACGACTAATGAGTAAAATAACGCCAACTCATACAGCCTGTTTTCGTGCGCTTGTGCTCGTTACGTGCCCCTGCAGACGGACTCCAGCTCCGTCTTTATAGTTGCCCATTTCCATTCACCAACCCCACAACTCGTGCGAGCGCAGGACTAGAAGGGGAAGGCCAAGTCAAAGGGCCTCTTCAAAGCTTATATTAGATCGTGACTTCAATTTTAGGACAGAAATGAGGCAAGTAACGAACACCAGAGCCAGATAAGACAACGGTTCCCTGGAATCTGCGCTCAGAAAATCCAGTTCTTATTTCTAGTACTTCCCATTTCAATTCCGAGTGCGCCTTTGAGATAGTGGAGCGTTAGGTCTGGATTAAATAATTCTTCCATGTGTAGAATGGCTGATTTTCCCCGAACGAGGGGAATGCAAGCACAGAGCGAGGAAACGGTCCTTAGCTATAACAGAGTAGGCCCTTCCTCTTGTTTTTGGGTCCAACTCACGGGGTGGGGAGAGAACCACGCAGAAATAGTCTTGATCTACGAACCTATTCAAGTGTGATTGGATTAATAATGGAACCAGTTCAACCTAAATTGTCTCGTTTTGGATTCAACTCCAATTAAATTTTTTCAACCAACGACTAAATTGGAATTTAAATATCTAAAAGTAATATAAATTAATGAGATAAAAAGCATTTACTTGCCATTCACACCGGTCTGGTTTTGTAAAAGCATCGTCAGTGAATTTCATTTGCAATGAAAAGGAAAAAAGACGTGTAATGAAAATTACATCCGAGTTTTAAAAGATCATTCGAAATTTCTCAAATAGTACAATAGAAAAATGAAATAAGAGAATGAAAAATTACCATGTACCCAAATTCGGTAGCTGTAAAGTGCGGCCATGCACATTGCGCGGCCGAGTTGCGTAAGATGCAGTGGAGTTGCTGCCAAATCCGAGTTCCAGGCTGGTCCCCTTTTGAGTGCGTGCAAAGCTTCCAAAATACGTTGATCCTAAAATTCTGAAATTTTTTACGAAACCAGACTGCTGTGGAAGTCAAGTAAATGCTTTTCATCGCATCAATTGCCCTACTTTTTATCCAGAGGGTTCGATTCCAGACAAACAGACTAATCTCAAACATGATGCTGGATGAATTATTTCATTTGGATCGTGGATTCAATTCTAGCCCAATTGTGATCTAGAATTCAATTCTAACTGAATTTTCAAAGACTCAGAATCCATTATAGCTCACTAGTTTTTATCTTGGAATCAATCCAAATTCGAAAAAATTGTCATCTCGAAACGAAGAAGAGATGGAAATTCTCATGAGTGGCAGCTTTTGTCGGCGTTCTTGTTCATGCAACTGCGCCAGTGCATAACTGCGCCACTGCATAACTGCGCCAGTGCATAACTGCGCCAGTGCATAACTGCACTCTGGATGTGCGCGAAGTACTCTAGACACGTCGGTGCGCGCTCTACTCACAGTACGTTGCATATTCGTGTAAAAGCTTTACGTTAGCGGAGTATTTTGTGGAACCATGCATCAGAGGGCAACGCGCTACACAGATAAGGAAGTTCTAACGTAGAAATTCATGTTTTCAAGAACACGTCCCTCAACTTTCCCATCG
The DNA here is from genome assembly GCA_014899125.1 of Orchestia grillus. Taxonomy (NCBI): domain Eukaryota; kingdom Metazoa; phylum Arthropoda; class Malacostraca; order Amphipoda; family Talitridae; genus Orchestia; species Orchestia grillus. The sequence continues at coordinate 20,238 of VOMN01065070.1, forward strand.
AGCGAGAGCTCTTCCTCAAAAATATTCCATCCAATTCTGCAGGACGAGCGAAAATTGCATGTTTGCCACCCCAGGTTGTACAACTGAACTTTACAATCAAGAAATCATTGAACTTTCTGAAGAGCAGCAATCAGCGACACCGACTCCAAATTGAGAACATCCTGCATAATTCGTCTAGGGAGACTTGCCAGCACACCTCAAAAACGCTTCAGGTGTCCATGTGACGTGCGCAAAACGAATCTCGAATTCACAAATCCATCATTTTTGCCTCAGTTACATAAATTGTTACGGTTGACGGCTTCGACAGCGTCGCCTGCGCATGTTCAGCAGCCCAGAGGCAGTTTTGCTTCCGAGAACAACAAGAAAACGTGTTTTTAATCAGCAGAATGAAATCCGTGCTTGCTGCAGTAAATTAAGGTTGAATATTTCAGCGCTGTGCACTTTACGCTACATTTTGTGGAACCTGCTGAATATATTCATGTATACATCCCCTGACTCTTCCCCCGCTTAAGTTTGAAGACTCAGCGAGCGAGGAAAAACTGCTCCGTGAAGGAACTCATTGTGCAGTCAGAATCGTGGCATCGTACGGTAGCTCAAGTCGTGACGGGTGACGTCAGCACGACCAGGCCCGCAATAAGCCTAGGTGAAGTTAGCCTTGATTTAAACAGAATTAATTGGGCCCCACAGCTCTGATAAACTCTACACTTAGACGCAAAACAAACCCGCAATAAAATGAATTTTATCTTTCAAGAGACGAGTCAAAGGTCATTTTCGACTGCAGGAGATGCATTCAAGTTGTAGGGGACGTCAGCCGCGAATGAATTAAAAAAATAAGGCGAGGCCGTAACGAAAGTGTCTTATTTAAGACCCATTCGTCCGATTTGGTTGAAGAAGAACTCACTGCTCAGGCTGGCATGGCTTGAAGAACGTACACTCAGGCGTTTTTTCATCACAATTTTACGCAGGTTACGGTGACGTTACTCGATCACCTGGGCGCGATGAAGCCGTTCCTTCAATGCAGCGCGTGTAGCTGAACGTGTATCTCTTTCATGCTAAAATTACTGAGCTAGTCATGACTCCAATATTCATGACTTTGCGACTGAAAGTTTGAAATTTTTCGGACTGAACTAATGGAGTTCAGAATGCTCGGATGCAAAGACGCGTATCTCTATCGAAATTAACACTTTGACCGCAGTTCTGCACACAAGGAAAATTTAATGCCGACAAATATTTCCGCGGTGAATGTGAATTAAAAAAAGAACGATTTTGCACCCACAAATTTAATCATCCTATTAATTTTCCTTCTAATCTTAACTAGCATGTTCGAGTTATGAACACAAAATTTCATGAAAACTTGAAAATTGTGGTCATTTGTGTTAGTGCTTTGGTTACGTTAGGTGAGGTTAGACGGTCGCGTGCACCACACAGGCGTTTCACAAAAACCTGAACCCTCTGTTTCAACTCTCCGATTCAATAATGGCCTGAAATGATAAAAGAAATAACTAAATTTGTTTGTATTCCGGATATGAACATCATAACTATAGCAAACAAATGATTGTGATACATTCAGCATTAAATGTTCAGGAGATTAACCCAAATATGCAGCTCGCAAAGGAACAAAGAGTTTTGTTTTTACAGTCGCGTTTCATGCCAAAACCAGAAGCTATGAATTGGTAAAGGAAGAATTTGAAAATAAATACCCAGAAAGAGCATCATCCTCTAAGAGCAAAATTTTGCGTACGGGATATTTCAGAGTTTTGTCACAGAGCACAAAATTGTGCTCTTGCGATGGTTCATATAGGGTACTGATGTTTGGAAATCAGGGTTGAAGGACTGTAATGTGCGGTTGAAACTTAGGTCTTCTGTGCTCTGCCCGAACCAGTTTTAATTCCAGGCTCTTTTCGTTTTTTGAAAGTAACTTTTTGAGGGCATTTTAACATTAACATAAAATATTACTTAAGACGAGCAGAGCTGTTTTAGAGTAAGATACCTACCATTTTTTCCAAGGTCTTGCAGCCCATTTTTTCCATAATCTTGTCCTCCATTTCTTTCCAGGAGCTTCTCAAGGCACTCTCTTGAGGGACACTTTGCTTATACGCTTGGGAGTAACAATGATGGATGGTACTCCTCGCTCTAATTCATCACCCCAATTTACTGCAGGATAGTAAAGAACACTTAAAATAATCAGCGAACACACTCGTGCCGGAAGGTGTGGCACGGGCGGTTGCAGAATGCGCTTTGCTTTATTATTTTATCTTCAGAGGCGTAGCAGGCCCAGCAATTTATGTTAATTTGGCTAAGACTGCGTATTTCTACCGCCATTGAGGTTCGTCTGCAAACTCGGATGCAGATTAGCGGCGTACCTGAGGCGGTCGCTGTAGCCGGCCTGGCAGCTGTTGTGTTAACGCCGCGCCCGCCTGCGCTGCAGCGCACGAGGCAGGTAGCGGCGGCAGGAGGTGAGGGCCGGCAAGGTGATGTTACATTGGTTTAGCAGATGCGAAATGTAATAAAGGTAGAACAAAATTATTACTTTTTGCTCAATGTGTATACAGTGCAATTATGTTTTGTTTGCTTTTTAGTTAAAAATGCTTTTGCGAACATATTTTGGCGAGCATATTTGAGAACGAACGAAACCGTTTTAGCGAACACAGTTGAGAACCAACGGCGCCATTTTGGCGAACACAGTTGAGAACCAACAGCGCAGCATTGAACACTTCCTCTGCTGGTGGAGATTTGTCGGTAAATGTCAAGGGGAAGCGGTTTTCCGTCATAAACACAGGGAAGCTGCAATGATGAGGATAGTCCGATGATTCTATCCAAATTATCAATTCTTTACTGCTACTCTTACTAAGTACTGCTTCTGTTATTCTTACTAAGGACTATAATTACTCGTACTAAGGACTTTCTACTAGAGCGCTGCACAGCTGAAGTGCAGCATAGCTGGTGTGCAGCACAGCTGGAGTGCAGCATAGCTGGAGTACAACATCTGGTGTACAACACAGCTGGAGTACAACACATGGTGTACAGTACAGTTGTGTACAACATAGCTTGAATACAACATAACTTGAGTACAGCACAGCTGCAACATATCTTGAATACAGCACAGGTGAAGTACAGTTCAGCTGCAGAACCAATAAAGCGATGCCTTCACTCGAGGTACACCATTACTGCCCGGCCCGAGATGCACTCGCTGCACACAGCCAGCGCCGGTCCCCGACCAGCGAGAGAGACTCGCACTAAAACACGCAACGAACATTGGCATGGTGCAGGGATGGCTGCTCTCCAGTTCGGACCGAGAGCACTCACTGTAAAGGCATGCAAGTAACCGGTGTCTAAAAAGTGGCAAGCTTCATCTAGGGAGCGCGATCGTGACTTCGGAATTCTGTCTCACGAAGAGTTGGCAGAGCTCTGCCCCTGCTCTCGTAGCTGGGCTCAGGAGCCTGGAACCTGAGTGGAAATGCGTCACGTCCGAGACCACAATGGTGCTCTGCCTTGTTAGGTATGCCGGGCTCAGTTCAACTTTTCCGAGGCAAGAATTCAGTGTCGGGGTATTGAAGCACGATTTTTTGTGCCTAGTGTCAATGTGCAATGATTTACTAACTTCTGTCTCATTTCCTAACTCTTACCATTGTTTAGGAATGGAAAATACCCAGTATTCCGACGATACTTTGCTCTTGCATATTACTTCCATTATCATTATTCCTGGTTGTTAGACTGAAAAAAGGCAAATATGAAAATTCTTCGACATGCATAACAAGAAAGCAAAGTTCCAGAGCTAAAATTTTGGCTTCGTTTTGCATAATCACGAAGGAATGAAAAATTATGCCTGCAACACACGCGGGGTCAAGAACGCAGTGAAATTGGGGTCCATTGTGTTGTTTCATTCAGGAGAGATGTGGGCCAAGGTCCGTCGTAGCTACTCGACGCGCGACATGCTATGCACGGGACTATTTCGAACGAAATGATCTTTTTCTTCTCTCTCTACTCTGAACCTGACCTGAATGAGTTTACAGACGGCTGTCCGTCTTCATGATCTTTCCTCTTCTCCTGATGTTACAACGCGTTTGTTCATCATCATTCATTCGTTTTTACAGCCGATTACGGTGGTGCACCTTCACTTTTTCTTTCCCTTTGCAATATCATTCAATATTTTGTCTCAGATTACTTTCTTTCTATTTATTCTAGAGTTGCAAAGATCCGCTACCAATCTGCGGTTGGGATTCGTTGGTTATGAGGGCAATTATTTTCACACTCCGAGCATTCGCAGCATCCCGAGGTTGCTGCTGCCAACGACAAAACCGTCGTCGCGGGGTGTGGTCGTCAGGGACAAGATTTAGGCCAACTTGGTATTTATTTATCACGTGAGTATTTATCTATTTCAATTCTATTTACTTATTTATTTGCTTACCCATTCATAACGAGGTACTTATTTATATCGTGATCTCGCATCCAGAACTGTGTGACGTCGATAATAAATCGTGAAATTTGAGACCCTGTGTAAATACCAGTGAAATTACGAGCGAGTTAATCGCGACGAACGTTTGTCACGGCTCAGCTACTGAATGGATCATAGTTCCCGTAAGAACAAGAACGCAGGGAAGCTATTCTCGCTTCTAGGCTCAAGGCGCTGCCGAAGGCGACATTTTGGAGAGCAGACGAAAGCTTACGTGACGAGACGCAAAAACAATAGTCTTACGCTAGCGAGTGGCTTAGTGGAACGGCGGGTGCTGATTAATAATGAATATTTTAGTAGTGAAAATAAACATTGGATTTGCAGCGAGAAAAATATCCATTTACGTATGGAAAAGATTAAACAACACAAAGTTAGTTAATTAGATTCTTTTACACAACGACTAATTTAGGGAGAGAAGCAACAGCGGGAAAATCTCTCGTGTGATTCGCTACGTCTCAGACCACCCATACAGAGCAAGGGAATTTTACTTCATGAAATGTATTCACATGTTAAAATTTAGCAAGGGTATGGCCGTGGCCGAAAGTGCGGAACAAACGCTCGTGTTGGGGTCCAATTTAGTTAAGAGCTAAAGAGCGTACTTTTATGCACGACTCAAGCTGAGGGCGGCAGCGCTAACGAAGATCTGTTAACATCAAAAGACTCACAGAGTGCAGGGCCACGCGGCGCCGTATTTGCATGGCATAATTTGTGCACGAGAAGTGGCAGGATGCATACGAACACCACGTGAAATACCGCCCCGGCTGTCCTCGACTTTGGTTATTAATGCGAAGGAATAATATAATGTCGAGGTTTCGGAGTGATTACCATGCTAATGACATACGAGACGATGCTTTAGTGACAGAGGGATGAGCAGAGATATGCTAATGCGCAGTGCGTTCCCTCTAACTAGCACCATGCGCGCTTTGTGCTTAGGAATCTGCGCGGCGCTCCGAGCTGTGGTGGTCTCCAGCAGAGAAGTGGCGAGGCTTATGCCACAGCAAGCAGCAACATCGCAGGTTTGTGGTCCAACTCGACGGTAATGACGTCTTAGGGCTCTGGGAACATCGGGACCACACATGTGTACTGTACATACAGCGCATTAACACAAGCTTTATGGTGGAACTTGAAGTTAATGACATGTTTTGGCTTTGGAAACATCGGACCACACAAGTATACTGTACACACAGCGCACATTAACACAAGCTTTACGGTTGAACTTAAAGTTAATGGCATGTTTTGGCTTAGGAAACATCGGAACCACGCATGTATACTGTACATACAGCGACTTAACACAAGCTTTTTACTCGAACTCACGGCGGCAACGCTAATGACGCGTTGTTACATGCTTTTAGAAAATCTTAAGGACCGTCACACACAACTTGAGTTACAGTCAAACAGTAAAATTCTCATAATCGCCGCGAACTATAGTTTCCTAATGGGATAGGAGTTCTATATTACCAGAGTCCATATAGATGTTGCTGTTTTCTTAAGGCAGCGATCGTTTTTGACACTGTCATTTGGCTTCCATATTAAAAAAGTTAATTTCTCAAGCTTGGTTATTCCAGCAGTTAGATATCTTCGTCCAAATAGACGGGTGCAGCTTCAAGGCTTAGTGCAGTTGCAGGAAGTTTGACTGGGCAAACGTCGAGCAGATGACATGTGCGAATGCGTCATGCGGATGAGGTGATTTCATTTATCGCGTCTTGATTAGCTCTTGTTAATTAATATATTGATTCCTAGAATTATTTAATGGATAATTTCCTTCAATAATTACTTCACATAGGTTACACACACAGCTACGTCACAATCGAGATCTGTCCATATTTGGTAGCATGGTAGGATTCCATATTCCGGGTAGCAAGATAGGATTCCGTATTCCGGGTAGCAATATAGGATTCCATATTCCGGGTAGAAAGATAGAATTCCATATTCTGGGTAGCAAGATAGGATTACATATTCCGGGTAGTAAGATAGGATTCCGTATTCCGAGTAGCAAGATAGGATTCCATATTCCGGGTAGCCAGATAGGATTCCATGTTTCTGGTTGCAAGACAAGATTCCATTTTCCGGGTAGCAAGATAGGATTCATCAGTGTATCTATCAAGTTCGATTCATATTCGCCTTGATAGTTTTATTATTAGATTAATCAGCACATTTTGCTAAACTTTTTGCTGTGGGACATTTATACCTAATGTTAGCATGCACCGTTGGATTCAAGCATCGGTTTTCAACAGACGTCAGAATGCGTTTCTTTTGATTCCAATTTGTTGTTTTTTCGGGTACGGGTTGAAATTACATCCTAGGAGTTACTGTTTCCTTTGCATCAAAAAATAATGAGCTATTATGAAAAACATTCACGACTTGTATGAAGTATTTTACATAAAAAAAATGTTACATGAAAATGCTTATCATTTTTGCAGGAACTTATTTTTACAGTTGATGCACGAACTGATCCGGCGTCAAAATCAAATCTATTTTCATGATCGGAATACACATCATTAAAAAGATAATAAATTATGCATAGTCACTTCAAGCTAAAGGTAAATTCCGTTGACCTCTTCTGGATTGTCAATTTTATTATCAAAGTCTTCTAGTAAAAAGTTACTTTAAATATCTCGTTGCGCATGCGAATTTTGATTCAAAACGCAGTCATCGAAGTACAAACGAAATTGTTCTCCCAGAAAAATTTAGCCGCTCGCCGTTCGCATTTTAAGGTAATTTTAATAACCGTGCACTCTGAAGCTCATTAAATTCATTTTTCGGAGAAAACGAAGCAGAAAATGAAGCGCGGTGCACTCGTGACGCCGAGAGCCGATGATCACCGTGAAGATGGAACAGAAGAAGAATCTGCAGAGCCTCACTCTTTGTTGAGGATTTTGTCCTTCTCCCAAGCGTCGTATGTGGTAGAGAGCTGTTCTGATCGTCATGAATGTGTCCAATAGAATGACAGCGAAGACGTTTATTAAGCTCGAAATTAGTTCAATCTACTGTTAGTACACACGCTTCGCCAAAAATAACGAGCCAAATGATCTTAATTTTGATACCCTCTCATTTACGGAAAATTTCCACATACTTTTCTGTATCACAGATACGGACTGCCTTCTTTGACACAGTCCCGCTGATTTGGAATAGGGACCCGAGAATCTGGACCCGTGAATTTTCTCCTATCTAATTCCCTAAGGCGATGAAATCCATAAATACACTAAGGTTATTATCAGGATCGACAGAAATTGATTTAGTTCATATTTTGTCACACGCGTTAGGTGGTCGGTAATAGCACACAGAACATGAAGATAACACAGCAGTGTTATCTTCCTTGCCTTCGCTTTAACCTCAAAATATGACATTATAAGCTGCAGCAGTGTAATGACAAGTAGCGCCTTCAGTTAAAAAAGTGAACATAAGCAGCTCAATTTGCTTGAATTATTTTTAACTACCTAAATATTTAAATACCGTAAAGTAGGCTGAGCGCTTCGCTTAATTTGACATCCATATAGTTATGGAGACGACCACGAGCCCTCTAAACAGGCACACGATAACATGGCACATTCACAGTGAAGTTAGATCATTAGCAGAGCACTTGAAATGAACGGGAAACGAAGAAAAAGAATAACAGCCTATCGTGCAGCGGAACCCAGGAATCAAAATTACACGAGCACTGACGTCATGACTCAATTACCCGTGGCGTTCCGAAAGCAAAGTCGTAAACTAATTCCTGTTCACCAGCAGCCCTTACATGTACGGACTACCGCCCAGCACAATTAGTCGTACAGTTTGAGGACCAATTAAGCAAAATGCTGTCCAGCTAGACAGGGTCTCATCGAAAAATGCCCGTATCCTCTTGAAATATTAACAGCATTATGTATCGAAGAGGGCAGCTTTCAAGAAATTCTTTCGAGTTGAAATTTATTCGTCCCAAGGTTTCGAATTGTAAAACACTCGCTACTCGTCATCCGGGGAATGATATTTAGAAACGGAAGGTCCTATCAACACGAAAGCCGTATCTTATTCACAAAAACAGCAAAATTTAGGTATAATAATTTTCTAAATTATCAGAGCATGCTAAGATAAGCTTCTGGTAACTTAATGCTTCGGTTAATCGAATTTTGATGGCAAAATGAATGAAATGCTGCCAAAAATAGTCGGGATTTAGGTAGTCCTTTTTTTAATCTTAAGATTTTTGGTGGATCAACGTATTACGTATCTGTGATACAGATTACCCCTAGAAATAGCTCGAATCCGACGGAGAAAACAGGCTGACGTGACAGTACAGTGCACGCCGAGGTGTGGGTACACGGGTACATAAAATCATGAATAATAAAATTCTATTTTATTAAATAGAGTTTTATTAAATAAACTTTTATTAAAATAGAATTTTATTAAAATTCTATTTTAAAATTCTATTTTATTATTAAATAAAATTCTATTTCTATTACAATCACGGGTGATTGTAAAGCACGTCAAAATTCAATCCAGGACGCCTAGTTCAAGTCGCTTCCCCATCCGAGTCTGAAGAGAAGCGAGGCAACGCATGCAACCTCGGCTGCCAAGTGCGTGCTTTAGACGTCAAAGATCTCGAGTCGGACCAGGTTTTGCACGTTTCTGTTCGCGCTGGGTATGACATCCTGCAAGAATATTGAAGCTTTTATGCGGGGGTGAATACTTCAATTCCCGTCAGAAGATCGTCCGGAAATCTCAAGAAGATCTAACGACTTCGAATGATATTCGTACATCGCAGAATTGAATCAATTTCTGGCTGGAATAGGATCCATAGAATATGTGGTATTTACTTGCGGCAAATATCTGTAAGTGGGAACAGATGCGCTGAAATTCTCTATATGTATTCCTGTTTCATTAGTTTCATATTTATTATAATAAGGGACGCCCAGGATCCATATTGTCGGTTAAGATTTACGTTTACGAATCTTAACCTACAACATGTTTCATTAGCTAGGGAGTGGCCGAGTGCAAGGTACTCGAAAAACGATAGTCGACTTTGTTGTACTAGAAGCGCAGAATAGCGAAGGAAGAATCCCTCATAGAGTTGGACGGCACTAGAGCAGCACTCGACAGGGGCTCCCGACCTTCAGGGTAACTGCTTGAGCCCATTTCGAACTGATACTGACAAAACGTACAAAAAACCGCGAGTCATGTTACAAATTAAGGGATTTGCATTGAATTGACACAGCCAGCTAGCTCAGCTGTGAAAAGAATAAGCTGCCTTGGATGGAACATTGGGAAAATCCTTATTCTAAAAAATTTTTTTTTGGAAACCTGCAATTCTGCTATAGATGCTGCAACATCATTCACGAAACTACACAAAGGTCGTTTGCATCCTTCTGTCTCAGGAGACACTGGGTGTTGCGCCCTGCCGTCGGTCTGTGGGGGAATATTTGCAGCACCTGGGGTGGCTGTAGAACCCGATCTTCGATTACCGTATACACAAAGGTATACGGTAATTAATAGCTTCAAATGACCAAATAGATAGGAAATCCATTATTCTGGCGTATTCCAGGAGGCGCTGTTCCAGTTGCCCACGTACCGCACTAGCACCCAAGGCGCTGAGCATCATCCGTTATTTTCGAAATTCTAAACTTACGACTATGCTGATATTTGTTACTAGATCCCCCGTGACCAGTTGGGTCGTGTTTTCGATTTTCAACATGTGTAATTAAATTTTCTTGGTCTATTGCATAATCTTCATTTTCTTCTAAAATTACATTTCACATGTGCAAAATTTTCGCTGTTTCGTCCCTTGAAAAACACGCTGCGTAAGCGTGCGAAAGCTTGGGTAATAAATATAAAAGCCCAGTGCATGTTTCTACCCTACACTCTTCATTGTACATATGAATTTTATCGACAACTCTATCGATTTCTGGCCATTAGTTTATTTTTCGTTTCCCTAGAGCTAGGTCACAATTTTTCCTGATCTGAATGGGGTGAGCACTTTGAAACAATCGAAACGCACTCCGCGGAAGCTCCGTCTCGATAGCACCTCGTATCCACGATACTGTCGAGCTTAGCCTGTTCACTTTTTTCAAGAAAAGAGAAAAATTCTTAACATTTAGAAACGATACAGAACTTTGATCAAGAAAATGGAATCCAGGGTACGAGTTGGTGTTGATAAGACAGCTTTCTCTCTTTTAGTTTTGAACATACAGCCCCGATCTCTATTACCCCCTATTTAATTACATGGTGCTGGTATGCACGGTTACAAGCTATCAACGCCTAGTCTTAGATGTAAATAAATCAAAAGGCATTGTTTCCGTTCAATTAAACATTAGAACAATCGAAGATTTAAAACTGATATCTTAAACATCCACAACAACTTCAGCGAAGAGAGTAGAAGTTTTTCAAGAGATAACTCAGCTTTACATATGTAGAATGCGTAAAAGTCCACAATATATATGTATAGGGATGAGATGTCCGAGATACCAGAAAGGATGGTGATGCCAGAGAAAAACTACCGAGTGTTTTGATATTTCCGATCTTCTCTCAGTAAGCTCCCTCTATCAGTCTTCGACTGAAAGTCGGTTGTTGGACGCAAGCACTCCCTTATGCTTCCCACCTTCGCCGATCTTGTGCCCCCCCAAGCCAATGTCTTTGAAATTTGTGGAGACGGTGACGCGACCTTAGCCTCGTGCGTCCCCTTGGAGTCCACTGCGGGATTTGAGTCGTCCAGCGACGGTCCGTCCTGCTGGACGGCTGGCCTGCCCAGCTCCACGCGAGTCGTGCGTCCCCTTGGAGTCCACTGCTGGATTTGAGTCGTCCAGCGACGGTCCGTCCTGCTGGACGGCTGGCCTGCCCAGCTCCACGCGAGCTCACCGCTCAGTCTCAAGAATACCTGACTTGGTTTTTTCGAAGATCCATCGAGCGGTTTTTCGTTCTTGCCACATGATGCTGAGCATGTTTGATATCGGTTTGAATGTTGAGCATGTTTGGAATCGGATGTTGAGTATGATCCACTCGTGGCTCTCTGCATTGTTCTCAGTTTGAGTGTTTGTTTTTCCGTCGAGATCCACGTTTCTGCTCCATAAGTGATTGTAGGTGAAATGCATTGATCGTAAACATGCATTTCTAGGAAATTCGAAATAATTTTGAAAGAAGTAGCAGTAGCAGCACCAGTAAGCAGCAGCACCAGCAGCAGCACCAGCACCAGCAGCAGCGGCACCAGCAGCCGCAGCAGTAGCAGCAGCACCAGCAGCAGCGGCACCCAGCCTGCCATCAACAAGAGGCGCGGCAGCAAGAGCCTCAGGGCTCCACCAAACGGGCTGTTTCAGAGCGCCTCCTCTCTCCGCTCCAATCCTCGCCCCTTCTTTAGGGCCCCAGAGCAGCCTCAAGTGACGCGCTCATTGCACCTGCATATTGCGGCCACAGTTCACTGGCCTGGCGCTCGGCCTCAGCCGCGCAGTCTCCTGCCTTCACACTTGTCTGCTCTATGTAAGTGCGTCTCGTCTCCAGTGAAAGGGGGTCTAGGTCACTTATTTCGTCCGAATGAAGTCCGTTGATACTTCGAAGGTTCGTTGGTACTTTGAAGGTTCGTTGGTACTTTGAAGGTTCGTTGGTACTTTGAAGGTTCGTTGGTACTTCGAAGGTTCGTTGGTACTTCGAAGGTTCGTTGGTACTTCGAAGGTCCGTGAGTACTTTAAAGGTTCGTTGGTACTTTGAAGGTCCGTTATCATTTTCAAACACAACGATGAATCAAAATCTCTCTCCTTCATTGGACAATTTTCTTTTTACATCACGTGTTACACAGCGCAAGTTGAAGGTGCGGTCGCCACCTCAGCTTCTTGATCCATTAAGGTTGGATTTTAGACTTTAGAACATTCATCTATACCTACGAGAGTACCTGGAATTTGGTGTGATAACCCCATATCTAGTGCGGGTACCTGATCTCAAATGCGGGAACCCCATCTCTAGTGTGGGTACCCCACATCTAGTGCGGGTACCCCATCTCAAATGCGGGTTCCCCATCTCAAATGCGGGTACCCCATCTCAAATGCGGGTACCCCATCTCAAATGCGGGTACCCCATCTCTAGTGTGGGTACCCCATATCTAGTGTGGGTACCCCATATCTAGTGCGGGTACCCCATATTTAGTGCGGGTACCCCATATCTAGTGCGGGTACCCCATATCTAGTGCGGGTACCCCATATCGAGTACATTCTCTACGTCAACAAGAACAATGTAAAACCCCCAATTCTGTTCTTGACAAAAACAGAATTGATAAGAACATGAACAAAAATCCACCTCTGGAAGAGCACAAGCTAAGAACGAAACAAGTACACGCGCAAAACATAAGCGCATCCCTAGCACAAAGGCGCAAGTGGAAAAGCGCAAGTGAAAAGGCGCAAGTGGAAAGGCGCAAGTGGAAAGGCGCAAGTGGAAAGGCGCAAGTGGANTTCCAAATACTTTTATGCCGTTTTCTTGTTCCTGCAATTGATGTTACTGAATAAATACACTTTTTCTCGAACGTTACGAATACTTATTTGACCCACTGTAATTCTCTCGAACTGACAATGCGCGAAGCTCTTGGTTTAACAAAGTGATGCGGTTGAGCTACAGATTACTTTACTATAACAAATAAGTAAGTAGCCCATTATTTTTAAGAAGACTTACGTTTAAACAAAGTTCTCCGTTCATCATCGTCATCATCGTCATCATCGTCGGTGCTTCAGTTGAGTACACTGTGGCGGCGATCGTAGGAACGTTTTGCGTGACTCGGAACATGGCGAGCTGCCTGCTTTACCTGACTGCAAGGATATTCTTAACCAGGGCTGGGTAAATGGCTTTACGTTGTATTCCAATTTATTAAGTAAGTGGAGTTGACCATTTTGTGCCACACGACCGCAATTTAGAATAAAGGAACTCTTTTGCCATCATTTTCCCGTCGTTCTGTTCCAGGAAAATTACGCATCAGCTCAGCTGAACCTACACCACAATCATGGAGAGCAGACTCAGGAAAGAGAAATGTATCTTTTTGCCGAGCTAGAACAAGATTTATGAGATACGAATACACATGAACATGCAAAATGCGTACATTACTATTCCAACTGGATGAAGGAGAACACATTTTCTTTGACGGACTGAATAATAATTATAATTCATGAGCTGAAAGAACTCGAAGCATGGCTTGAATTTTGCAAGAAGCATTTTCGTATAAGAAAAGGAGATTTAATGAAACTTCTGTTGACGTTTTTCAAAAAGTTTTCAGTGCAGATTTCATTACATCGAAGTCCACGAAATTGGCAGCAAAGGAACTTCTTGCTCAATATTCTCCGACGCCGACACCGCATAAGCAACCGAAGGCATTTGAACAGGCACCGCTATTGCAAAGCATTCAGGAACAAATTTAGAAAATTCCAGCACTAGAAGCAATTGTCGTGAAGCGGGCGGCAAGTGCTCCACATGAGTCTGCCTCCTATAAAAATGCATGCCGCGAATCCCGCAGATATTTGTAGCTAGGAGGCCCATCAAAGAGAAGGATGACTATGGAGGGTCGTAAGTTTATGCTGGAGGAGCAGCCCCGACAAACCTTTGCACGCAGCTTGCATGCGGGCTCGTCAATATGGCGCACTTGTGCTTGTTGAGGTGCCGACCTGCTTTGCATGTCCAGCGCGTTGCGGTTGTCCGATGTTCTTGGTGGCACACTTAGATCATACATTTGCGCGCTACACGCCGCGCATGCGAGCGGTGCAAACGCTCAACAAACAGACGAGGCCATTAGGGCGTAAAGGCCTTCAGGCGGGAACGCCATTCATGTGTGTCGTACGACCTCCAAAAAGAAACTTTAAAATAGAAAGGCTCAGCAAACTCGGGTCGTAAGTTTATCTGGGGTTTCTTAAGCCATTCTAATACGTTTAGTTTTTAAAATATATACCTATCAATACAATTTTGATTTTGCTATAAGCAGACTGGTGGAGTTTCTGTTAATATAGGCTGGAACAACCGTCGAGATTTAGTGTTTCGCTTCGAATTAAGCGAAGTGAGACCGAAAAATTCGAACCTCGGGACTAACTTTGTGTTTCCACAATAATTTTCGTTTAATAGATGACCGTCTATGAAGTTCAATATCAATGGCCACTTGAGTACAATAATTTATCACGAACGTGCGGTACTTCTAATAAACACATTCTGCATCACACCCTGTTTTCTATTCATTTTTACTTTTAATTCTAGTTCAAGTGAAATCACTATCCATTATAATGTCTGAAGTAACAATCATTATAATTATTTGTACAAAAACTTAAGTACACAAAATGTGTAGTTGCTATCAATATTTTCGTTGAGCAAACTGATGTTTTTTAAGCTCATGATATCGTTGATCTCGTTTTACCAGCTCAGTTTGTTTTTTTAGGCCTTAGAATGAATCCACTCATTTTGTTAACCCCTTGTGGGTGAATTCAAACTCCTCTGCGGATGCTGCTGTCTCCCACAATCCCCCGCCTAATCGCGTCGCTTCACTAATGCACATCTCACAATGAACATTCACGTAAGAGTTGTGCAACTGTTTCACCTTCTGGTTTCGCCACTTGCCTAGTAAGGACGAGTTAAATCGTTCTTACCCTACGCAAAATTTACAGCTTTCTGAGGGAAATCTTGTCAAATGTTCGATTTCGAAAAAATAGCCGTGACCCTAGTAGTATGTTCGTCCTTCCGTGACCTCTTTTGGTACAAGCCCACCATCCCCGCAGACATCTCGGGCAAATAAAGTGGTCTCAAACTTGTGCACTTTCATTAGAAAACCTGGCGGAGAAGAGGGCAATAGTTCACCATGTCATTTAGACATGTTCATTACGGTCTGCTACAGTCACTTTCCGTCACATCAGGCCGGCAGGTTCCGACTGCCTTCGGGGTCTTTCAACTTGGATTAGCCGTCGCAGCTGCGCAGCAAACTTGGGGGTCCAAGTCGAGCTGTAGATGACGGAAGACGTCCTCGGTACACCGGCAAGTTTTAATGCAATTGTGGAGGGCGTGGCTGTCCGGTGAGGACAGGTCATGCGACCTGTTCACGGCACTGAGCTCTGGTAAACGTTGCATTCCGTCGCGNAGGCGGCGGGAGTTGTTAGAGTACTGCCGGCTATGATGAAGCGGCGGGAGTTGTTAGAGTACTGCCGGATATGAGGCGGGAGTTGTTAGAGTACTGCCGGTTACGATGAGAAATCACCTGCTAAAATTCAAGTTATAAGACATGAGTTGGGCTGGTGCATACTTTGTGACAGCTGAGATCTTATCTTGATACGTGTTTATCGAAAGCCCAAATAAAATATAAATTACACTGTAGCTTTTTTTCATGCCGACGGCCACAACTGTGTACCATGAACTGAAATAGATATTTACCTGACAGTACAGCTTGCATTCTCAAAACCAGGATGAGTTACTCAATTTTGCACAGAAACTTGCAAAACTCCAAGATTTCAATTTTGCACTATTTTCTGGTAAACACGGTGTTAAAGTGCCGAATATACTTTGGCGAGTCTAATTCCCACTTCAAATTAAACCATACTTGAAGTAGTATTTGGAGATTGTTATCGTAAACGACAACGACTTTTTATGTGCAATTATGCCGAAAAATAGAAAACATCGAAATTCCAAGAGATTAGCGAGAACTTACGAATTCCGCGTGCATGTATGAAACGTCCTTGCAGTGGTGGGATAAACTGCGATAAACTGCACCATTCGGCCACGGCCTGACAGTCGGTTCACGGTTTCGGGGAGGTCGTTTCATTACGATCCAGATGCGAGGTCCGGAAGCGTTTTTGAGACATTTCAAAAACCGGTTTGCTTTGTCGAAGATTGAGATGGAGATTTTATTCATAGAGTTGGTGATTTGGAAGGCTTTGGATGACTGCAAGCCTTCGCACTGTGTCCAACAGGGGTGAGAAATTTGCCAAGATGCTCAAGGCGTCGAAGGGAGGAAAGGAAGAGCTAGAATTCATCTGAACCTTCCGGTTCCTATTCGTCAACTATGGATCTGTCATGTAAAGAATTTATAGCTGTGCAGAGACTCAGTGCAATCCAGAATGACCACGAGCAAAACATTGCTTTTTGAAACTTATTCCGACGAGCTTGCCCGGTCAATACGGGCAGAGTTATCCAGAGGGGTCGCATTTGATAGAGGATCAGATAATTCGAGCTTTTGAAAAAATTGGAGGCTAAGCATGGGCGACATCGCTTGTTACTTTCAAAACTTTTCTTTTCGATTCTTCGACGTTTAAATTCTCAACCATCACTGACGTAACGTAAAGACTGAGCCGTAGTCGCGTTCGCACGGTCACCGTCGGTCGCACAGACCGTATGGGAACGCGCCTCCAGCTGCCTGGTCCGAGACCGCTAGTTGGCTAGAGAACAATATCCTCTTAGTTAATTACAATTGAACAAATTCTGCGAACAATTTTAAATATTTTAAATTGTAGTTACTGAAAAAACTTGAAGTCGAAGGCAAAAAATAACGCAGCTATGAAATGGAACAATGCTACAGGTGGTCACGATTACTGTAAGAAATGAATGTCGCCTGAACATCGCCCCACGACTCCTTTGGTACTACTCTGATAAAATGCATGCGATGCATTCATCTAAGCCAAGAAATAATTTTTCAGAACAGACTTGAATGCTATTCAAAACATCAGTTGCTATTTTGCTTTTTTCTATTTGATTTTGGTAGGCCGGGGCTTGGCAGGCCGGGGCTTGGCAGGCCGGGGCTTG
>VOMN01065072.1:0-24392 GCA_014899125.1 Orchestia grillus
TTGCCCTGGATTGGGGGGCCGCAGAAGTGAGATTCAGAGGTGAGACAGCCTCCTCAAGACAGTTGCTTCTATGTCTGGTCAACCATCTTGAGCCAGGGAAAGCCCTTATCAGCCAGATTAATTAACATGAATGTGGAAGGAATTTTCACTGTTCTCTTTGCCATGTCTTACTGATGAATAATGAAAGTGAATAGTGGTTTGTCTTAATGGACTTGGATTGTGGGCTCACGATTGCTTGCATAGACAAGATTTCTACTTGCCTACCACTTTTGAACTTAGGTGTTGTGTGTTTTATTTCATATCTTAGTTTGAAGTATACCTTCAATTATCAGTTTTATTTTCTTGTAGCACCTTTCTATGACTGACTTCATTGGCCATATAGAGGAGCTGGGGTCATTTCCTTCATGTATGTGCAAGCTCAGTGAGGTCATAACAGCATGGACATCCACTCCTTGGAAAGATTTTTAGTAATTCCCAATTTTTCTCCTTTTGCGCAATGACACTAACTGTACTCGGCAGTATTTTTAAATCTTGAGCAATTTTCCTATACCCCAGGCCACATCTGTGAAGCTTTATGATTTTCTCCTTTGAATCTTTTACAGAGAGCATGGAAGTGTACAGTCTTAAGAGCTTATTAACTGGCCAGTGAAGAGGGCAATGAGTAGCATGCTGTGCTCTGATTGGCTTATACAGCAGACCATATCAATATGAAATGCAATCATGGTGAAATATTTCATCATATTTGCATAATGATCTTTCATCATAATATTTGCACAAGTGTTGAATATTTTCACACATTGCTCATTTTGGTATTAGGAAATAAAAGTTTGTAAACTAATATCCCTCTATTTCATTTTCATATTTTGACAGGCAATTTTCATTAAAATATTTCATGTTTGTTTCATTAGAATTGGCTTTCTATTTTTCATGCTATATAAGAAAAAATGTGTCAAATAACTAGTAACTAGAGATCAGTTTTTGAACAAGTTTTCAACATAAGATTTTTAGAGAAACTAAAATAATTTCTCAGCAGAATTATACACATTCCAAATCACAGTTCCTTTCAAATGTACACATAAAATAATTTTCTATGTCAGGTTTATCAGGATGGGCACAAGGATTTTTGAATGACTGAATATCTCAAAAGATTGAAATTATATTTTCCTTAAAAGATATTATTACCTTCCACTTATGAGCTGCTAGAAATATACAGCCTCAAGAATAAATAGTACCAAAGCCACCAATCATGTCAATGACTGCTGTATCAATTTCTGTCTCAATTGTGATTACCAATGCACAAGTATTTGATGAGAAATAACTATGATAGCAGTCCCATAAATACAAAGTTTGTAATGAATTTTTTTGCATCTTGTTGTATTTTCCATAAATTACTTATTAGTTTTTCCTCCCAGTTTAGTGAATTCAATCATTTCATGCTTTATGTGTAGATTCTAAGAATGTATACAAATGCACATACTAATTCATTATTCATCACCAAGCATAACTGATACATCTCATTATATTTAATGCATTTATCAGTTCCCAAATTTTCATGAGTTTTTTTCTTGTAAAGCTGGAAGCTTGTCAGTCTTGAATGTTGAGTCCTAGTGTGTCTAGAACACTGATCAACCTTCTGTACAGAAACTTCTCAAAACACAACTTGGTAGTTTTGCTAATTAGAACTGAACTCGACTCATTAATACATAAATATAACTTTATTTACTTACAGCTGGTATTACTAAATTTTTACTTGTACTGATGAACATTATTTTCACTCATCTATATTTTTTTCTTAAAGCAGCTCCAGCCTTGAATTAGCTTTAATACTATGAAATGGCACTATGATTTCCACCAAAATGAAGTTAACAGCAGGACTCAAATCACAATTAAATCTACCTTTACCTGTTGATATGAATAGACCATAATTCACATAATGAAGGAAGATAGCATGCCTATTGCCACAGTGAGATAGACCATAGTATAGCAAAAATGAAATGATTTGAATCACCGAATCACCACAATGAAAATGATTGTGCAATCATTACTATGAAGTAGATGCAATTCCTATCATCACAAAAAAAAACACAACTGGATGTCTCTATTACACTGAAAGGAAAAGAATGCATCAGTTATTTAAAAATTAAGTTTCAGAAGAAGTAAGTAAAAAAGTAAAAAATTAAGAAGAGAAAAATTTGGCAAGATTCAAAATACTACAATTTGAAGCATATTTACAAACCAAACTATTCCAACTAAGAAAACAAAAACCCAGAAAGCCTTAAAGGGGATGTTATAGAAAGATGCTTTACAATGTGGAAGAGGAAATCCAAACTGAGCAACTTCATCAACTACTGCTGAGCATTTGATATAGTTACATATCCACATAAAAAACTATATTAACATAGGATACAATGATACGCACAGAAAGAATATCACTGACATCTTCCAAGCCACAAATTTTAATTCAAGAGGCATTTTCCTAAAAATGTTGCAAACGGGACTTTGCAGATCACCTCAGAGAGAAATCACAAAGCAAAACTAAACAAGGAATAGAAGTGATTAAACTTAAACAGGAGGTGTTTCACAAGACATCCACAACCACATTCATTGAAAACAAAATAAAACATAAAATAAATGTAAACCTGACTTGCATGCACTGAATACCCTGCAGGAGGTAGGTCAACACCCTTCCTTGAAAATATTGCATCTGACATAAAAGACAGCTAAGACCAAAACTGTCAGCTCAACAAACACATAATTTATGAACATACCCTAATCACAAAATCAATTAATGTGCTTAGAAAAGCAGAAGCATAATCTACTTCAATGTTGCTTATGAATAGATGTGCAATTAGCATATCCTAGAAGTATCTATAGTGATAAAATGGACATGTGCACGCACCAAGTATGGAAGCAATAGAAGTTCCAGTGTATGAAGTGAGCATAGCTGCAGCATATGAAGTGAGCATAGCTGCAGCATATAAAATGTGCACAGCTGCAGCATATAAAATGTGCACAGCTGCAGCTTATAAAATGAGCACAGCTGCAGCTTATAAAATGAGCACATTTTTAGCATTTGAAATGAGCAGTTTCAGTGCATGCAGTAAGCAAGCACAGCTGCAAAGTATGAAGTGAGCACAGCTGTAGCGCATGAAGTGAGATCAGCCCACATATATGAAATAAGCCCCCATAATAGTTACATAAAATGGAGTGTTACCAGCAGTGCTACAACAGAGTGAATGCCATAGAAACTGAAGACCATGTAGTGAGCATCTTAATGATCTGAAATAAAGATCATTTGCTGTAATAACCTTAGTGTGGAAGTTCTGTCACAGCAATACTTCTTTCACCCTATTGCTATTAAATATAAAATAGAAATACAAAAGCTGATTGAAAAGAACTGCTCATGAAACAATCAACAATCCGAAACATCATCACAAGTAGACTATAGTGTCATGATGAAGCTGTCTTTCATGTAACTTTTACTTCAGTAGATATGTTCTCAAAGTCAGGAGCACCACTCACCTTAGCTGTGCACTGCACTTGAGTTATACGAGTACCAGTGCTAGCAACATTGATTCTTCTATGCAGAAACTGCAGGTCACACAGCTTATTCAGATCAATCCCAGATAAGCTATAAGAACATGTATACTGCATTTTGAGCTACATAAAATAGACAATCTATGGTACTGCTGAGTGGTTAATGTAACAAGCTTAATATTTTATCCCACAAATTTTACTTGAAGATTCAAAAAGATATTTTATTACCACTAAAAATATGAACAAAATAGATACCCAAATTAAATTGAAAGGCTTTCTACCAAGAAGTATACTAAGCTTTAGATTGGTGGAAAAACGAAGTTTTTTCAAGTTTTCAAAATAGAAATTTAGCAGGCCTAGTGTCCTATCCTTGCATAAAAAGAGTAATCCAGTTATGAGGATAATGCAAGCCCTCAGCCAGCCTGCACTGGCCACTGATGACAATCACGGAATGATTCATGGGTGTTTAGTCCCCAGTCACCATATAGTTTTGATGTGCTATGGGCTTTACTTGGCCAACTCAATTATTAGAGCTAAACAAACTATACTTGAAAAAGTGCAACAGAGGACAATCATGCAGTAACATAATCTGTTTTTAGTCCCCATTCACCTTCTAGTTCGGTCATACTACGAGTTCTACTTTGCCATCTGTATTGTCAGAGCTGAATAAACTTCACTTCAAGATGCATGACTCATCAAAGATCTGCGACCAGATCATACCAGTAGTAAATTCTTGACTCACCCCAGTTGAATGGGTCCCTTGGCCTCATCTGGCAGGAGGTTCTGCGTGAGGCTTGCTGAGCCGCCGTCAAGATTGCCACCACAGCCGTCACGCTACACACCAACACAGGTACAGTTTGGCGTCACATCTCATTATACTGCGTACAACCACCACGCTACACACCAACACAGGGACAGTTTGCCGTCACATCTCATTATACAGTGTACAGCCACCACACTACACACCAACACAGGAACAGTTTTACATCACTCTCAGGTACAGTGTACAGCCATCATACGAATAACCAACGTTTTACACCATGGGATATGGTATAATAAGGCTTAGTCAGTAATAAAGCTTAGTTTACAGAAATGCTATCACACCATACCCCAATGCACGTACAGTTTAGCAACATTTCTCAGTGCAGGGCTGTCATGCTATTCACCAACATAAAGTAGACAGTGTACAGAACATATCATTGACCTATATACCAATATGGTGTTCAGCTGAGTGGCACCAGTATAGGTTGTACAGCCATACCACCAATGAAGAGCATTGGTAGATAGATTTTGCATGCAGCTCTATTTTTAAAGTAAAAATCATTAATGAACTAGGACAGCACAATACCTCAGGTACACATCCCATATTTAAAACATAGTGGAAATTAACCTCAATAGCAACAGCACTTGAAATATTTGCACAAAAAATAACACACTAAAACTGAACAGAATCAGCTCTAAAATAAGCAGTATCACAGACTTCACACCATGAGACAAAAATTGGAAGCCACACTCACCAATATTAAAGCTTTGAAACACACTGCATTATAAGCACCAGTGCTAACATTTGCATAACAAATAAAATACCCACAGAGCCTTTCTTGTATGGCAGGAGAGCTAGCCCTCTTGCTAAACAAATGAAATGAGCTAATCATGGGTAATAATTATAAGTAACAAATTTGCAAACCTACATGATTTAAAAAACATTACACTTTCAACACAGAAAGTTTTTCATATACATACTCATCTATTTGAATATCAGACATTTTTAAGCCATTTCATACTATTAGATATTGCTTTTAAACACCAAACAAAAAGTACAGTTTATGACATAAAACATGAAAAAGAAATGAATTGGTATACATAGAATAATTATGAGTGATTCTATTACTAAATATCAAATTTAGCACAGTATGTTACTATCTACACTTGCTCTCCTCAAACAAAAATTAATACCTTTTTTGGAACACCTTCATAGCTAGCTGCTGAACTCATTTAGCTCTCTTAGAAATAACAGTATCCTTATTTGCAATCAAACATAGTCGATAAGCAAGCAACATCTTGTTTCTTTCATCAGGTACCAAAATGCAAGCCCCTTGGCCTGAGCTCAATTGCTATAAGTCCACCCAGCTCAATATAACATGGCCATTTGATGCCAAATGTTGTAGGGGAGATATCACAACATGCACATTTGTGGGAGAATGAATTTCAGTAACTTTTAAAGATTGAATTATCAGTTAATTTAAAGCTCCCCATTTGCATCAAATGTGATTTAAAGCAAATAAAAAGAAAGGAACACTTAAAATAGACTTGGAAAATGTGAAATCTATCCACAGGTGTGTGCCTACATACAATTCCCTGCACATAGAAACATCAAGTTAAGAAGGAAGGGGATGAAAAGATAAAGAAAAATCAGCAAAGAAAGTATAAAAATGGGAAAATAAGCAAGGTGTGCAAGAAAGAAGTCCTGAAGGCCTAGCTAGAGCTGAGGTAACCTAGCAGTGTCCCCCTGAGGTTGCTGGCCTCAATAGTACAGGATACACAAACCTGACTAACCCAACCCTATTGCCTATACTATGATCTCTGAGGGGCAATGATTGAACAATACCTCTAAAAAGTAATATACATTATGATAATTTTTTCATTATACCATCCACATTTAAGAATGATTAATAAATTTTAAAAAGCATATGATTTAACAACCCAAACCTTTGTTGAATAATACAATATCAAATCAGCTTCACTATAAACACTAGGTCAATTACAAGGAATTTTATTTGTGTAATCAGGACTAATTTATTTCATTTTATCTGAAGAACATGGCATCAACAATTGAGCTTTTTGTTATGTAGGTATAAATAATATAATAAATGTTATCCTAACTTGACTACATTACAGTATTTTCTAATGAGAGAATGTTTATCAACCACAATCTAATTACTTGCTTTAATAATTTTGTTTAGACTGAGGCAGATTTTATTATTTAATTGTATTTGATTAACATAGGCATTTGTCCCCAGGTAGGAGTTCAAACATACAATCAATGTATTCATTGAACTAGTAATCAATTTTTGTGAATATTGACAAATATAAAACATTCTGTACTCCTCATAACGAAACGTCTCAGAGCAAGTATAAAAGTACTTGCTTGCTTTGTGCCATGAAAATTCACAATTTTATTTTGAAAAGGATGAAGGTGCATCACATGCAGACTAAAGGTCACTCAAGCTACCACTGGACGAAACAGAGACAAAGTGAGAATGCATAAGACAAAATAACCCCCTTGGCCTGGTGCAGAACTACAATCTTGCAGAAGCACAAGCCTGTGAAAATGGCTAGCAGAACTAAATGTTAATCACAGATGATATTTTGTGTCCAATGCAGAGCAATCCCAAGCTTACCCAACACCATGAAGATCCAAAGGTCTTTTAGGTTTCCAAGTAAAAAATTCTTTTACATTGATGATGAAATTCTTGAATTTTACTTTTTACTATTTTACATTATGAAATAAGAGACAGACTATTTGATACAACGGCCATGCAAGACAGTTGTATATGTACTGGCATCCCATCTTTAGTATCTAAGTATTACTGGCCTTTCAGGTGTGCTAATAAGCACCTGCATTGATTCTTTGACACAGGAATCTGTTTAATTAAAATTATATGTATATTTATTACCATCATGGGAAAAGTTTACCAAACAAAGCATAGCCTATGTCCATGTATGCATTGTATTTTCTTATGTACGTGGTACATAACACAAAATAATTGCCTATGAAAAAGTTAAACAACTCAATGTTAAAAAAACAATGGGAATAGGCATGTTATTCCCACACATTACTGGCAGAATATTATACCATGTACAGCATAAGCATGCACTCTTACACAGGTGTAATTTTAGTAATTGAACTCAAGCAAAGGAGATTGGATTTTGGGCTCAATGAATGAGAAAAGGGAAGGTTGGCTGCTCATTGAAAACTCCTAGGCCTGCAATTAACTGTTAATTATAACTAATTTCTGGGGATTTATGGGTTATTTTTTTATATCTTACTGTGAACAAAGAATTAATAGAGGTCAAATTAAACCCTGGTCTACAAAGACTAGGAAGATAGTCAATCATGTATTCTATGCTTGGGACTTCCTTCCAGGTATAGGTGGCACCATGACATGGACTGTGGAGGACTTGACTTACACTTTGATACAAGCAACAGGTCAACAACACCTCTCAACTTCACAGAACTCAATAAATCATAATGCAATAAGGCATCCCTAGGTCTAGCTACATTGTTGCTCATGTGAGAGCATAAATTATTTCCTGCAGCTGTCTTTTAATTCTTATTACAAGACCTAGAAAAGGCCTTTATATCAATTTTACCTTCTATTTAAGCCTTTGTTAATACTAGCACTTCACACTTGGAGACAATTATTGCCCCAGGAACTCATAACCAATGAAGCAGTTGTAGGCAACTGCAACAGTATATGTCCTCAGAACACACAACTGTTTAACTTCAGTTATATCAGACTAGTGTTGATTGCCACACCACACAGCCAGGGATTGTTGGGATAAGAGAGTCAGAGATGACACACAAAGAGATAACACTTGCACTCCCATCTGAAAACACACTTGTTCAAGTAAATCACCTTTGTTATTGTTTACCCTCTGTCTTGCATATTGTGTATCAGTAAGACAGCCCCAGCAATTTACTAAATTTCTGGTTAAATGTTGTATATTCAATGCAATATAGTGCTTTCTGGCTCACAACAGTAGGAGATTTGAAGAACACGCCAATTACAAATTATTTATTGATAACATTAGTTAGTATTTGAACAATTTACTTCCAAGAAATAACTTAGTAGTCATTGAATGCTAATAAGCCTTTCACTTTGAGTCTCAAACTTTTTATTTTATTTCAAACATTTTATTTTATGTAAATAATACCACGGGTTCAGAAGTCGACATATGCTCTGATCCACCCCTTTATGAGCATTAAAGGCTTCAAAATCTAAATAATTTAACTGTACCTGAACTTAACGCATTTATTTAAAACATCATGGCACAAGAGATTTTGATACCCAAAATGCCAAAGTCCAGAAATGATCAGCATTGCAGTTGACACACAGTTTTCTGGGCCACATAGCAAGGCAGCAATAACTGACTCAACAAAATGTAAACTCCAGCTAAACACTGTGGAATTAGACATGTCATTTTAATGTTATAATTAACTCCATGATATTGTTTTCAGTTTTTGCAGTTCTGGTAATACCTGTTTACTTCTGTACCTCAGATTCATTTCAACATGATGTATATTTTTGTCATATTGCAAGTTTGAAACATTCAGTAGTATCATTTGTTAGTTTCTATATTATACATCACAATGTAATAGTTCTATACACAAATTTAACCAATCAGAGCCAATATTGCCTCCTCAGCTGCTGATCAGCTGCAGCATTCTGGAAAAATCTCAAAGTAAAAGAAGCTGCTTATCAGTGCAACTAATCAAAGATATCATTTAACCCTTTACAATCTCCATGGGTTTCAAAATCCATTTTCATAACGGTGCTTCTGGTTTTTCATGACAAGCTAAATGCAGCCTTATCACTAAAATAATTTGGTCAGTAAAGGGCTAAATATACTTTCATTTCTTCAACACACTTCTTGCAATAACTAGATGTTATGTTTAGCATACTTGGCTAGGGGTAAAATGACCCCCAAGTCACATCACAGGAAACATGTTACAAACCATAAAATACTTTGAAAAGTACTGGCAAATCAAGAAAAATCATGTCTATGGTACATTTAAATGTTATTCATATTGTAAATTTTCACTTATAGTGAGCACATCTAGAGTATAATTTCTTAAAGAAGTGAGACTTTGTACTGTAAACAGGTTTCAAGTTTCTTGTTGAACAGCATTCATTTTCTTAAGAATGGCATTAAGTGATTTTACAAGTTTTACTCTAATTTCTCTAGCTTTCAACCAAATACTACAAGTTTCTTAGATTTATGAACACCCTACATCCCAGTTATTCTTAAACATTTAACATTTCCTTTGCAATTACCTCCAAAACACTGTAAATTATGTTGAGTTTCCTTAATTAATTTTTGCAAATATGCAAAATTATAAAACCAAAAAAATATGCACCAATTTAAATAATTGAACTTTCCTCAACAGGTAAACTAAAGAGTATGTACTTTACAAGAGATAAATTCAGACATAATTTCTCTAAAAATATAGAAAACATAAATAAATATTAAATATTTTACAACAGAGAAATTCAGGCTTCATTCCACTAGGACATAGAAAACAAATTACATCAAATATATGCAAATTATACTAAACCAAAATTTAATACATAAATAAGGAAAAGAATAAATGTTATATACAATATATACACATTAACAAGAATTAAAGAAACATTTAACCATTCCCATCTGAAGAATGAAATAAGTTCTGAAAATTGAGGGAGAACAAAGGTTTTTCAAGAACATTTACATGCAAGCATAAATTATAGATCTCAGGCATCCACACAAGCACATCAGTGGAGTGGCAGGGTTGATGCTCTACACCCCATCACAAATGAAGGAGTAAAATAACACCAGACTAACTTCACTATCATTCATCTTGAAGTAAATTCTTTTCCTAGTACATTAAAAAAGTTTACTACTAACATAAATATTCAAAAACTTTACTAACTTCAATTGCAAACATACACTGAAACTATACTTGGGACTAGTACACATGACCCTTAGATTATTACAGATGTGAGATGTTAAATCGAGAAACCTTTCACTGAGACAGGGATGTAATTTTTGGTACCTCACATGGCAGCATCAGACTGAGCTATTCAGCAGTACAACTAGAGCAGGTCAAGGATGACAGCTGCTACAACTTAAAACTCGTTTTTGTAGCTCAAGGCTGCTTTTCAAAACTTAATACCATCAGAAATACAAGATGATATGCAATTTCATTTAACATTTATAGCTAGAATTAGTTAAATTGTCTATTATTATACCTGATGATTTTGAGCCTTAAACTCTACATAAAGCTTCACAATAGTAAACTTAACTTTAACATAGTCCCTATTCAACAGGAAGACCCACTGGAGACACTATATCAAGATCACTTCCTAGATACTAGTCCCTTCTCAACAGTAAATGCATGTTCATTCAGAAGTGCCAGCAGCAAATCGAATGCAATCCCTAAAGCAGATTAAGTATTGGGGCTTTGATACCATGGCACTAGAGCAAGAAGGACCACTAGAGATGATCACTTTGACCTCGGAATACCTGCATAATTAAGAATATGCTTCCTTATTTACCCAATATGCTTGAGTTGATGCAGAGAGACGTCAGTCAAAAGGTTGACCGTTTCATCATCATCATCAAAGTAAGCAGTCTGATCAGGAGGCAGGTTGGGAGGATACATAGCCTGCACAGGAAGCAGTGCAGCTCACTACACACATGCTCAACATGTGCTTCACTGCATCCATCAAAAAATAAAATACTATCTTTCAAGGCATGCTGAACTAAAAAATACCCTATGATAACTTGAATAAAAAATAGAACTAAACAGCCGCCTTAAATAAAAAAACATGCATCTTACTGATCACATCAATAAATACGGAAAATTACTAAGACCCATAGGTCAAAAATTGAATTTCTACATGCATCGCAATGTTGAAGACTTTGAAGAAAAAGGTAGAAAACTAACCAATTTAAGCAAACCCTTCAGCATGCTTTGAAGCAGACTTTCATGTTGTGTGTTAAAATCCATCCATAACAATGAACAAGGTTGTAATACACAGTGACATCCCTTTGTTCATCCATATTGTAATAAATGAGGCACAAATATTGAGCAGAACTCTACCATTTGCTCAGATGATAATAAATGAAGTTACAACCCTTTGTACTCTAACTTGATTGGCACCTGAAAGGAAACATATTGATGCATTTCTTGTTATACATAAAAACCTGGGATTTCTCTACCTCTCTATTCATATAAGTCTATTTGTCCAACCTGTTGATGTGGATTTTGACTCACTTGTATGCTTGCCACACAATCTGGACAGTATTGCCTTGATACTAGTCGTGCCACATGGTCACTTCAGACCTATCTCACGTTAGCTCCCAAATGCTAAGTCCCATCTACATACACTTTGTTGAACTTTGTGCTATGTTATTATGATTCTTCATTTTGTTTCAACAGTGCAAGCATTGACCCAGAAGGAGTAGTGATTTAACAATGTCATAAAATAAAGCAGTAATAGGGAAAATTGAACAGGAGAAAAATATGCAAAATTTGGAATTAGACCTCATGTTTTGGATCCAGTAATTCAGAATGGAAACAACAAAATTGTCTGTTCTCAAAAGTGCAATTCAATAAAGTGGGTTAA
This sequence comes from Orchestia grillus, assembly GCA_014899125.1. NCBI lineage: Eukaryota > Metazoa > Arthropoda > Malacostraca > Amphipoda > Talitridae > Orchestia > Orchestia grillus. Next base: position 11,931 of record VOMN01065072.1, read on the forward strand.
TATTTACATTTTACAAATGGTATCTATCTATATGGTATTATGAAAGTTTAGATAATTAACCATATGTGAATTTAAAACAGGAATTAATTCAATTGGCAATTATTCTCATGGGATGAAATGTTTTCCCATTTGTACAAATAACAATTTGAACATGTTCCTGGAATAAATTGTATGGAAATAGCAAGACTCCACTGCACTAAAAAAATTTGTAATATGACCTTCAAGTCAAGCTACATGACCTTCATGGCTGAAACTTTCATTTTCATTTTTTAAATATGATAAGTATATCAGCAGCTTTCCTTGTTCTTGTGTTCATCATAAAACTTTGCAAATGGCAAAACATTAATATTACTAACCTTCAAGTCATTTAGTGAATATAATGACAATTAAAATGATTGAAAACATGAATCTGGTAAAATGTAAATGAAGTAAGTTGTAGTTGTAGTGAAAGCAGCGCTTCAGAAACTCAGTCNACCTACCTCTATTGCCTATGACCTATCCTATGCCCCCTGAAAATGTAAATGAGCTATAAAATAAATCACATCAAGAAAATATACATGGCACCAATTCATCTTGACCTAAAATAAATTAAAAGCACAACCGAAGGATTGAAAAAAAGAGCTAATGGCACAACGATCAAGTATCCAATAACATAACAGGTTTCCTGCAATTATCTTCTTTTCTACGGATGAAATAACCTGCTTGTGTTTTACAGTGCAAAAACATGTTTAAAAAACTGCTGAGTACTACGTTGCAAGACATAGCAGGACAAACTGACTGAACAGTAGAAGAAAGAAGAGCATGTTATTTAGTCAGAAAATGATTTTCAGTGCAAAAAAAAAATTAAAAATTATGAGCTGAGTGAATTTATAGAGTGAATTTAGTTATTTCTGATGCCTTGAGAGTGAAATAAACTCAGTATAAGACCTGTCGCTATAGTAGATGATAGAGAATGGCTGATATGAAAGACTAAGTCCTGGGAACCAAGGAAGTATGTTTGCTGTTCTTCTGTATCAGATACACCATTAAGATTAATCCAGTAAAATTTCAATTTAATAAAAACTATGAAACGTAGATAACCAAATACTAAAAATTCTGGACATTTTTTATCGGTGAAATGAAATAAGATAATTTGCTGCTACAGTGGCTTTCTTTAGCTTTTGCTATCACATTCAAGAGTTTGGCAATTGAGTTACATGTAAAATGTGCAGTGCCTAACACTGATTTCAGTCAATAAAGTGGCCCCTTTCTTTAGTTATCACTACAATGTTCAACTTGCTGCAAGATAAGCCACAATGCACTAAATTGATATTTGGACTGGAGGTAGCCCATGTTCATCACAAAAAATGATATCAAGTTTTATTCTTTTCACCATTTCTGAGCCACACTAGAATTTTAGCTGGTGCACCATCTAGTGAAAGTGCACCTTTATAAGAGTGTGTTTTTTCCTGGTGCATTAACCGATTAACTTTTGTAGTTGACCACAATGCATACATCAATGAAGATCATTCCTGATTTTAAACCATATGATGCAGCTGTAAGCCCCCAACATATCCCCAGCCAGTTTTTTTGACACTGGAAAAGAACTTTAACACTTTCAGGAACTTTATAAAATCTTTAACTTTAAAAATTCACAACAAACTGCACATGGAAGAATTTCTCACAACCAAAGGATAATTTCTGCAGTAGCACAAGAAATTTATCCAATATTTCATCCAGTGATTTGACAAAAACAATTTGATCCCTTGCTTCTTTAGCAGCAATTGTTAAATAAATGCTAGCTTGAAACTATCTGAAAATGTACATTATAAATAAAATACATATCCAATGGATTGTGTTGAATCATCATTATCATAGCCATAATTTATAGCTAGTTATGAACCTGAACCAAAGAAAGGGATTATTTAGTATGGCTTCTACAGAACCAAGAATCTATGCACAAGGTCCATTCCTACACAGAATCCCTATGCATAAAAACAGTAAGTTGAAAATAAAGAGAAAGAAAAAAGATAAAAATAAGTAGCAAAATGGTGTAAAAATTGAAAGAAACAAATTTGGCATAAAAGATATTAGTCCTGAAGGCCCATGTGTAGCTTAAGTAACCTAACAGTCTTCATGTGGATGCAAGTCTCCCTGGCATACAGCAGACAAGCCTAGCTCTATTGCCTGTCCTACAATTTCTGATGGGACTGAGCTAAATTTGAAGTAAATCCAATCACAGCTATAGAGTTCTTTCAGTGCTGAGGTAGTTAAGCTGAATGAATGTTCAGCTATCCATTTCTTCTCCCTTAACTCCACAGTGTCATTTTATCCTCCAAAACTATTGATTTCTTCATCCATGTAAATTTAAATACTTGTTGACAATGTACAATTATCTGAATATAACTACAGGAGTATCTACAAATGACATTACACAAAAAAATTAAATTCCACATACACATGAGCACCAAAGCAAGAACAAAGCAAAACCCACTAGTACGCAAGACAATTTCATAGATCCACAATGCTTGCTCAAACGCCACAGATTGTACAAGAATTAGGAGTAGAAACAAAAATAAATAATCACAAATTCATGAATATAACTTCTTAAATGAGGCAAGAAGTGCCATCACGGCCGAGAAGATGACAGCTCTAGTAAGGGTGCAGCAGAATGTAATTTAAGCCTAACATAAGTATTCATTGCTCATAGCAAGATTTTTTAAAATGAGTTCATAACAGCTAATTGCAACAGTGCATTGCAAACCTGCAAATTTTCAATGATCAATCAACCTCCCTTCTCATTCATCAGGCACAAAACTGTAAGCCTCTTGGCTTCAGTTCAGTTGCTAAAATTAACTATGGTACAGGCAGCCAGCTCATGACCTCACATGGTTCATGTGATAAACGGACAGTCATATGAAGGCCCCAATGACTGCAGCATCTCAGCTGCAGTTGTATGCTCAAGGTAGATTCTTTTTAATTTCTCAAAGTAAAATGGCTGTGTGGATAATGATGCAACATAATCCAGAGAATTTAATTTCTCGAAGTAAAATGGCTGTGTGGATAAAAATGCAACACAATCCAGAGAATAGGAAAACATTAGGACTGGGGTGCATTTTCTGTCTACATCCTGAGCAGATACCTCATTCAGTTCTTTTATTCCAACATAACATATTGCTTAACCTAAGTTTATTTAGAAGCAAATATCCCACTAACATATTTTAATATGACTTTACTAATGACTCAAATGTTTGGCAAACACCCCATACCATTTTAACATAAACTAATAAGTGCATTTTCAGTAAACAAATTGGTTAAGATTCCAGTATGCAGATGTGTAGTTATCTTGTTTGAGTGTAAGGTTCTATCTCTTCAACCCTGGCATTTAACAATTTGCCCACAAAATCCACAAAAAAATTGAAAACAAATGCTTTTTGCAAACAAATTAGAAAAACATGGAACTGTAACCTATATTGCTACAATATAAGAAATCAGTCCAACAAATGGAAGGTATTTAAATTTTTTATATTATCATTTCCTAACTTTTATCACTGCAGCCATGCAAGAAGTGAAATTTCCTAGAGATGAATCAGTTTTGAGATGCATTAGCTCACTTAAACATCCTCAATGTTTATATTATCTTATTAACTTCCCTTTGGAAAAATGGGTATTGTAAAGTTTCAGTTTCAAGATCAAGTTCAGCTTCTGTGTCAATATCACCTTCAGTTTCCTTTTGAGTAAAAGTTCATTTCGAGATTTATGTGCATTTTCACCATACATGTTACATTTTCATACAGTTAAAATTACAAGAACAGCTAAAGAACTTGAATCCATTCAAGAGGAAAATACTGAAGCTTGATATAAATTTCTCAACTACTTTAGCTAACATTCGTCCAGCAACAAAATAATTTTGCTACAATGCACCATGGATCTGTACAATGGAGCTATACTTCATCAATAAATTCTAGTAGTGTTGGTACTTACAACCTACCTACAAAATCTTATTTGCAATAGAAATATTCTAACTTAAGAAATGTAAAGTACATAATGAATCCATGAATGGGTATATTTTCTAAAACAAATGTTCACAAAATAAATTCATTTACACATCAGGACTGGTATCTCGCATACCTAGACTCTGTTGGCACTTTGCACTTCAGTTTATAAACCCAATAAACACAATTGGAATGATGTATGTGTTACAGTTCTTAGGGTCACCATTAAAATGCCTCTTTCAATAAAGAAACATAAAATGCATTGGTCTTTGAACAACTATCATTTCATTTCAACCATTCATACAGTAAATAATTATTTCGATCCAAATAAACTGTAAAAGGTAGTCAACTCAATTATGATAATAAAATTGGTAGCATTGTACATTAAATTTCACATTTATCATATGATCATTCCTCAATGAAGGTATCCGTAACTCCATTCCTCAAGAATGTGCACCTACAACCTAATCCAACACCTCTAAAGAATGTGTATCTGCTATCTTCTAATTATGTACCTCAGAAGAATATGTACCTGCCCCCTCCTTATCACATACCTCACAAGAATGTGTACCTGCTACCTCCTTATCACATACCTCACAAGAATGTGTACCTGCTACCTCCAAATCATATACCTCACAAGAATGTGTACCTGCCAACTCCCTAATCACATACCTCACAAAAATATGTACATGGTACCTACTAATCACTTACTTCACAAGAATATCTGACACTTCATCATCACATACTTCACAAAATAGAACTGATCCCCTCCTAACACCATACGTCTCTTGAAATTATAAGCTACCCCTTCTTGTCATATGATTCAGACATATATTGCACATATTATAGGTTTGATAGTCACACATCTCATCAATACTGCACAGCAATGACTTTTCAACAATACATCTCAAACACTACATAGCAGTTATTTGCTAACTATGCGTCTCATCAACACTGCACAGTAATTACATGCCAATCCCATTTCATCAATACTGCACAGCAGTTACTTGCTGATCATGCAGTCGCAAGACTCACTGATCACTTGAACATACACCCCATTGAGACACCTACAAAGTCCTCCTTTCACTCAATATTGAATAGCATAAGTCAAGCATTAGTATATCACTGTTGTAAGAAAGAATAACTTATATCAAATGCATCTGCAGACTCATTAGTTAAGAGTACAAAAAGAAGCAAAAATATCACATGCTAGTAACTGTATATCTACTGCCTTACATCCCACAAAATTCATCCATAAAAATACATACAGCAACAAAATACATTTACTATAAGTATCTGTTTTATTATTATGGTCAAATGTATAGCAACTGAAAGTTATGCATAAACAATGTAAACAGATTTTGAAATTTACCCTATGAAAATAATCTCTTGAAACTTCTTTATCCTTTAATATTCCTAAAGCTGGCATCACCATAAGAAAATGAACTAAGTAGGCTAATCCTAATAATAGGCGGGTAAGAGTTTTATGCCTAATGTAGAACCAAGTATTAAATTCGATGTAATGTTGCAAGTTTGGTTCAACATGTCAGCAATCCTTTACAATGGCAGGTATGAGGACAATTTTATTACCTTTTTACTTCACTTACAGTTGAATAATTGATAATATAATAAGTAAGTTGAGTATCTGAATAAATTAAAATCAACAGCGACACTTGACTTTGATGTGAAATACTGGCACAATAGTGATGGGTTGCACATACTTATAGAAGTCATCTAGTAAAAATGGAATTAATGAAAGAGTATGGTACCTATATATACTCAAAAGAGCATCCCTTGCACAACCCTAGCTGAAAACTTCACAACTGAAGTACAAAGTTGTGTTTGAGCTGAATTCATATCCAAGCATTTCCAAGATCAATAGCAAGATAAAACATAAAGAAATATACTAATTTCACAAAGTGAACAAATGTACATCAAGTGCTTAGATTTATATGATTTCCATTGATATATTCATAATTTCATATAAAACAGTTAGTGTGCAAACACAGTCCATAATTTCAGTACATGTCATTTCCATTAAAGCAACTTTTGGCCACCAATCTCTAGCCCTTTACTAACCAGATTATTTTAGACCTAAGACTACATTCAGCTTTATACAAAAATACAAAAACTTTCTGCAACAATATGTATATGAGCAATAAGGTTGCATTTACCTTTCAATGAAATACTAACTGATCCTTACAAAACAAGACTGTATGGACCACTGGGGCATTAAAGGGTTAAAACCCTATCATGAGTCCATCCTTATCACTTCAACCATTATGTTGATAACAGAATCATAGCAACACTTTAATAAAAGTAATACATTTCAACTGTAGCCCAGTTATCACCATTCACAACATGGTAATATGATGTAATTTGGAGATAATAACCTCTTACCCTTCTGTTAAGTTATCACTAATTATGAGATGCATTTTTATATACTGAAAAGCTGGTGAGCAAGAGACAATGGATGATAGAAATCCACAAAATAAATCTGGATAATTAACTGATTTTATAGCACCTCCCAGTAGTGTAAAAAAGCCTCCAGTAGATGAAAAAACTAATTCAGTCATATTACATAGATGCAGAAGAATGTTTCGACTATTTGCCAACATAACCATGATGTACAGCACATTCCATAGATATGTGGTAGCTTAGCTATTCACTAGATGCCCCAAATGAAGCACCCTCCAGCATACATTATTTAATGCTCATTTGTAGTAATAACTCTTTTGTAGGAATACAACAGTGCTTTCTTTGGCACCCATACATGAGGTGCAGTAATTAAATGATGGAACTAGAATGAAAATATGCTTTCCTGAAAACTTGTTACCAATAGCTGCTAATCTCCTTTAACATACCTACTCCTCTTGCTTATCTATATACTATTGCATATGTTTTTGTCATTGCCAAAAGCAATGCAGCAGGTCATTTTATTTTCAAGTCTGCCATTTTTGCCTTGCCTACTTCACCAGTCTGAAAATGTGTGCTCTTTATTACATATTTCACCTTTGAGAACACTTATAACTTGGATGAATCTAGACATGTTGAATGGGGCAGATGTCTGAGCCCAGAAATTCTCTCCTCTGCTAAGAGCTGCTTCACAGAGAGCACATCGTCTTGGTGCCGCATCCATGAGCTGTTGTTCAATAGATCTTGCCTTTTTTCTCTTCTTTCCCCCCAGATTGGTGAGGATCTCAGTGAAGTACTGCCAGCTTACTATGAGTTTACTAATATAATTCCCACTCAGTCACCCTTCTCCAACCTTAACATTGATTAAAATAATGACAACTTTCATTTTTTACTTGCTCATTCAAGCTCTTATGCTTTTTGCTGAAGTGGAGGTTTTCTATTCCAAGAATTAATGCTTTGCTTCAGGGATGTTGGAATGATGTTGGAGCAGATATTATTCCTGTTTTCCTTTAGCATCTTGAGAGTTTTTATGGAACTATTTTTTCTCAAAATTTTACTTCTTGCTAATCCTTGTGTAACATTTCACTTATTGTCTTTCTGTCAATGTTTGTCATGTCTTAACATCAAAATACTCAAGAGTCTGTCTTCCCACAATATTGCGTTAATTTTCTGAATGTTTTCATAAAATTTTCAATGTCACAGGTCAACATAAACATTCACCATCTTCAACTTCATCTCGAACTTCCAAAATTTGTTTTTCGACACTCAAAAACTCGATTGCATGACATGCAATCAAAGCCAAAGACTCGATTGAATAATAGAAAACATTCAGTCAGACATTTTGTCAGTTTCACAAGTAATGTAAGATTAATGCACTGCTTGATTTTGAGCTTAGTACAATGGCAACTTTCTGCCAAAACATCATCCTACTTAGGCAAGGAGTGACAAACACCTCAACAAGATAAAGAGATGTATATGGTTTCATCAACACCGTAAGCCTCAAGGTCAACTATATTCCATCCTCATTCCCCTCACCAAGTCTAACGGCTATGGTACCCGCAGTCTCAGTATTTAATTGCCACATCTGGTACATTGCAGTGCCTTGTAAGCAAGCAAACAATTGATAGCCATTAATGTACATCATTTTATAATGGCATTCGAGTGTGGTGCCACTAACCAGGCATCTAAGAAAATAAGTCAACAAAATACTATCACGTATCAAGAACTAGAATGCATCTCTTTCAAATTTACTGATTTACCAGTGAATGCATCAGTACTCCTAATAGCCTTATACCTTCAAGTTGGTAAAATAAATATTTACCAGCCACTGATACATTAATGAATTGAGCACAGTTCTCACAACCACTAAAAGCGCATTTCAAAGTTGTCTTTATCCATATTACTTTCAACTTTGTAGCTATTCTTTCCCTGAAACAAGAGACCCAGAGTCAAGAAGATTAAGTGGCAATCAGCATCTAGGTAAAACATCAAGATTAAATAAAACTTCAATTTATGTAACTTATGATTAAATAGATAAAAAGTCTCAAAGAATCGCATTATTCACATTTAGGTTAATGAAATTAAAACTAAATACTTTGAGGCAAGGACGTTGAAAATCAAATGCAACTAATCAGTCAATATGAGAATAATTTACTCGAATGAGCTTCTTTATGAAATAAACATAGGTAAGAAGGCATACTCCCACAAATAAAGAATCTGCTTCTTACGAGATGTACAGCCCTCCCTAACAAACAATCCAGGCAAATCAATTGCAGGCTCTCAAAGCTTTAACAAAGCGAGTACAAGGAATAGGTACAGCAAGAGCAGCTCACCTCGTGCACATGTTGCCACTCAGGCCCACCCTAAGAAGGGACACAATGCATGCCAATGAGCCAATACTGGGGTTGCCACACACGAGAATTAGCTCTTGCAAGGCCAGCTAGCTCCCACCCAACTGTACTCACTAACTCGTAAATGATCACAGACTAGCGAGAGCACAACAATACTATAGTTGCCACCAGCTGTAAACATGGAGAGGCAGTCACATACGTGAGGGTAACAGTGGTTGTGTAAACTTGATAATAGAACGTCTTTGGATGGGATCAGTGATAACAGATATTTAAAAAAATGCCTAATTTCACTCTATATCCATTTACAATGCCTTGGGTCAAAATATATGTATACACATAATTAGCTACACAAGGTGGCAAAGGCACGATTGTTTAAACCAAATCGCGGAATTTTTTTATGTTTAATGAACTAAAAGTATATTGCATTGGTGCAGTAGGCAACAAATGGTTAAAATGCAAGAACAAGAAGCAAAATAGTATATACATGTCAAGTGGTGTATTCTTCAATTAGGTAACCATCAGAAAATTGATACCATATAAATGGTTGAATTACTGTAGTAAATTTTTAATAACAAACAATTTTTGTATGTGCTCGAGAATGTTGTCAGAAAATGATAAATAATTCATTAAATAAAACATTGCCGGAGAAACATGCATAGCTCTGACACCTAAGTTCTATTAGGTGCATACAAAAACATGCAGAGAGATACAAACTAGGCAAGACTTTGACTTAAAACAAAGCTGACAGAGTAGGTGCTTCTACCATTATGGATGTACTGAACTCAGCACATGTGATATCCTGATTTTACTGTTTATTCTTATTTAAGAACTACCTAGCTGAAGAGAACGTGTCCCCAACAGCACATGGGTCACAAAGAGCAAAGCCTTGAGGAAGAGATGCAAACCAACTGGGTGCGCATGTTACTTCACATAAAGTAAGTTAGGTAAATTTGATAGAAGCCCGCTGTTTAAATTCTCAAGTATTACCCAATTTTTACATGCTACACAATGATGATTTTACAAGCTATCACATTCTTGGTTTTACTAAGGCTACAATGATGAGATGACATCAAAACAATAAGATACATAACAAAAATTTTCACAAATTCATTGGATTCAAATAATTACAAACGGGTCTATATGGAGATGATTGATCTCAATAATTAAAAACTGTACATATATACACGGAAAACTTCAGATTATAAGAGTAGACTACTCGCTCTAAACTAGGCAAATGCCATAGGTGAGTCAGAGCACCCAACAACTGCTAGAGCACTGGCTTCACCAAAGCAGCTAGGCCTTTTTTAGATCAGGGAACCAGCTCAACTTTAGACTCAGAATCAGCTCTACAAAAAATTATGGGATATTCCTACCACTTTTTTTCTCCCCCACATGTGCATGTAATACAATTTTATTATCTAAAACAATTAACATATTCATCTACATATGCAACAACATTTCTCTACTGAAATTCATACTTGGGCCTCCACACCCCACGCTGGAGATGACACCTGAAGACTTGGTGATTTAATCTTTAACTTTCGAATCAGGCTCCCTGCTGATGACATGCTTACTATCTTGACCCTTTACATTTAAGGAAACACATGTGTCCCTTTTAAATAATATGTTTGTAGGAACAATTGAGAGTGTCATTAAGCTATAGGTGCATTTTCAAAAGTTTAATAACTAAAAAATTTTTATGAGAACTAGTACATGCTTAAGTTGCCTATTTATAACAAGAAATACATCAATATATTTTCTTTCATATGTAAATTAACTCATGGCATACAGGATTTATGAGCCCTCAATACCATCAGCAGACTCGTTTCAAATATTTATCCTTTCTCTGTCTCAACATGTTTCCTGTGACGTGATCCACCAGTGGTTCATTTGACCCCTAACCAAATACCATTGCAGGAAATGTGTTATATCAACATTCATAGATACCTTCCAAAAGAATAAATCATTTTGAAAATCTAAAAAATTAAACTAAAGATGTGTTACCATGATGAAGTATTTTTTTATATTAGGCAGAATGTTCTTAACAAAGCATAAATAACTGACAAAAAATGGAGGTTGGATTCCAAAAAAACTTACCTCAGTTACCCTTACCTAACAAATGTTACTCAAGCATTTGCTAAGGAAACTTCAAAATAGACAGAGGTAGCAAAAATCTATTCTAGAGATGTCAAAATGAATAACAAGAAAAAACTTTTAATTTGAAAAACAACAATAAGTAGCAAAATACCTATTCCAATCACTAGTAACATGACGAAAGAATTAGTAAATTAGATACCTAAGCATATTACATGAATAGGGAAATCACAAAAACTTCACTGATAATGAAATAGATATTCTTTGAGCTCCTCGTGAAGTGGTACACAGGAGCATTGACCAAAGAAGAAATAACTCACCTCATCAAAGAAGACCTGAGTTTTCTTAAGGATGTGCCGCAGCTCTGTCAGCTCAAGGTAGTTGCGCTTCAGAGCCTCAGCATTGCTGTTCACCTCCTTCAGCTCATTTTCCAGCTTTTCAAAGTTTGCCTAGAAAAAGCATGTTTACCCTTGTCACTAAAATATTTCAGCAATTATTGAACCTGTTCAAGTACTTGAATATTAGACTGGCCTTAAGCACTTCTCATAACGTCATAATTTTCCTTCATGCGTCTCACACCATCAAGATATCTCTCAAGTATATCCTTTTATAGCTAGATTTCTCCAACCAAAGAGTTGGAGAAATGGAATTGTATTCACTCTATGGAATTGTATTCACTGTAAAACAATAATAGAAACAACTGTACAGCATTTTTTAAAGCTTAAAAACATTCTACAGATACTCTGTAGAGTATATGAATCATTTCTACCAGTGAACACAGGTGCCACAGTTGTGACAGAAGACAGCTGCTGATAAAAGATGTACCTTTGAAACTAAATTTACTGATAACTTCTTGCACATCAAGCTTTAGAGAACCAGCCCTTTTGAGCCTAACACAACTCGTGCATTCAGAAACATGAGGCTCTACAGACTTACAACTTTAGGAGATCATATCTTGTAGTAGAAGGGTCAATAGATGCATCTGCATATTCAGAAAGGACATTCCTGAACAAGGTCTGAAACAGACCATTTATGCACACCAAAAACTGTCTTTTATCCTGTATAATAATACAGCAAAGCAAAGGTCATCAAGTAACAATGCAAAACCTGTTTTTTTTCAGTGGTAAATTATGACCGAACTATTTATTTCGATTAAAACACTCTAAAAATATTATAGGTACTTTCTATAGGAAAGAGGTACCTAGTTAATAGGTAATATGCTTAAAAATGTTTAATTTCCTTTCTCCACATTGTAGTACGTGAGCATGACACAAAAAATTAAAGATGAGTAATTTTAAGAACTTGCACAATTACTTCACCTCCAAGTCGATCATTTCGCGGGGCATGGGGGCCTCTGGGTTGTCCCCCGTGTCAAGCACTGGGATGGTGTCCCTGCGAATCTCACGCTCCAAGTAGCGAAGCTTGCGCTCCATCTCATCACAGCGTCTCACCTCATTTACGAACTTGCGTTGAAAGGCATTTACATCAGGGTTCAGCTGCACAATGTGACAGAGTTAGCTACTTGATTTATTAGTTCTAATCTCAAGTATTTAAAAGTCAATTACCATCTCTTTCCTGTCTAAACTTACCCATTCTTTCCTGTCTAACTTACCCATTCTTTCCTGTCT
>VOMN01065074.1:0-21398 GCA_014899125.1 Orchestia grillus
AACGTCGTCTTCCCAAGCGTGCCAACACGTTCAGGTATTCTTAATGTTCCAGCACGTTCTGGTATTTTTAGTGTTCCAACACGTTCAGGTATTCTTAGTGTTCCAGCACGTTCAGGTATTTTTAGTATGCCAACACGTTCAGGTATTCTTAGTGTTCCAGCACGTTCAAGAATTCTTAGTGTTCCAGCACGTTCAGGTATTCTTAGTGTTCCAACACGTTCTGGTATTTTTAGTATGCCAACGCGTTTAGGTATTCTTAGTGTTCCAACAAGTTCTGGTATTCTTTGTGTTCCTCCTCGTTCCGATTCCCTTGGGGTTATCAAATTGGTTCTGTTTTTTTATCATTTAAAGATATTTAGGAAACATTTGTCTTGTGCTGTGTCGCACAGTATGTATTGTTTGAATTGTGTTCTTATTGGATCTATTTAAAACTTGATTTTGTCCCGAAGTCCCTAATTTATGTTTGAATGCAAGTTACTTGAAATTCTAAAAAAATTGTTAGTAAAATTTTGAAAAAAATGCCCATATTGTGTGAAGTTATTGTATTTGAGATCCTGCATGCCGAGTAAACCGTTTTGTTGATTCCTTGGTTTATAATTATAATAATTTCATAACAAACTTACTTATGATTCAAGTTGAAATATCACAGTCTATGTAGGCTGTTGTTCAATTTGCTGCAAATTTGTACCCGAATGCTTCTCCATATTGTACATTTTCAGAATGTAATTTTTAAAGTTTCTTGTAGCTTTGGTTTAAATGTTTCAGCTGGTAAGTACAACCCTGTGGAGCGAATGAAGTCGTTGGAATGTAAGTTAATAAGCGATACACACGCGCTATAAGCAATAGTGTTGAACCCTTCCCACTAATGATTCCTTTTTTTTTCGGATAAATAAAACTTGTGGCATATATTACTCGTTTATGAGTCTATGATACTTGTAAAATTAATGAAAAAATTCCCACTTCCACACATTAGGTTACAGGCCTTGGATTTCTTTGTACCATCGGCATTTCATAATGGGATTATATATCCTAACGGGTTTATTTGGAACACTTTAATTGATGGAATGTTATTTATCAGAGCAATTACACTTAAAAATTAAAAAATGGCATTCCACTGGGATGCCATTTCATGTTATTGCAACGATTCGTATACCCACTGCGATTTTTTGAAAATCTGTGGGACCCATTGTCCCAATTCGGGAGTGAAAGGGTTAAAAAACCTCAGCTGTGCTTTCATATAATTGACCTTATAGTAATTATATATATTTACATAATTGCGCAGCTGAATTTTTGGCGATATGTTTTTGATTTAAATATAATGGGATTAAAATCAGCCCAATTGGGGATAACAAATCATACGTTGTGTTGTTTTGAGAGCTTATTACAGGGAAGGTAGTTATGTGTATCATAAAAATATGAATGACTTATTTGAGCAGCGAAGTCCAACTTTCACTTATCTCATGCGTGAGCGTTGAATTCTTCAGAGACGACGTTGAGGACGATGAAGGAGTAACGACAGCAACACTGCACACTTCTCCGGATCCTGCGCCCGACTCGACCCCCTCCTGCTCGCACGCGTCTGATCAGAACACTGCGCGGTCACCCTCCTCCGACCAGCTCAACCGTAACACTAGTAGCACCTCACAGGGACCAAACAGATTCGGCGGAGCTGACTTGCAACGTCCTAAATTGAGGTAAGTTTAGAGTATTGGTGCAATTCTCATGAGCAGGCTCTTCAACGAAGTTTCTTTACATCTATAGGACTAATGTGCGTATCGGCGTATTTTATGAAGAGATAAGTTTACCTTATTTAAGACGCTCAGAAAATTATCGCGTGGAAGTGCATTTCTGTGCTCAGCGTATGTAAGGTTTGAAATGGACATAATCTTAATAAAAGCATGTGAAAGGGCTGAATCGAAATTTAAAAGAAACTACAGAATAGTTTAGAGAGAACGTCCCTAAACGTGCTGGCTAACATAGATTTCGTTTGATTATGATTCAGAAACGAGTTCAGTTTTTTTTTACTAATAAAGTGTCTTTGTGTCGGTTTTTCTTTTCCTACCTCATCTTTACTTTTTAGTTTCTTGAAAATTTGAAACAGTTCTAAGAAAAACCAAATACTTGCGTTCTTGTTTTGTCGCTCAAACCAAATCTGAGCAAAGTTTCGCTGTTTTAGCGTAAGTAAGTGGTTGTTATTTCTCTTTGTTTGTTAAAGATATTGAACTAAAATGTTGAATGTTGCATGACACGAGCTCAACTTATTTCAGAGACGAAGATCGCGTACTGCGGGACGAAGGAGCTCGATCGTCTTCTGGGAACTGGTCTGCGTCTTCGAGCGCGCGCACGTCATTAGACCTCGACGTCCAGAACCGCAATTTTTGCGGTGACCTTGTCAACCAATCGCTGCAGCAAACTTTTGATGAAACAACCGATTGGTCGTACAGAAATTTCGAGTCCGATTGCTTCGATAGCGACGCTCTCGACTCTCTTGGTATCAGCCTGATTGCCGGAAAGGGCAGGCTTATTCATGGAGGTGATGCTGACCATACTACTAAAGATGATAATGGAAATCCTTTGATACCATCGAGCCTTCCACGCTTTGACCGTAATGACGACTCGGAGCATCCAACTGTGAGTGAGAGATCTGAGTCGTCGAACCTTCTGAGGCGAAAAGAAGATTTACAAAGCGGGAGCAAACAATTTGATGAACGAGACGACTCGAGTAAAGTAGACGACCAAAATTCGAGTGACTCAACCACCACCAGCAGCAGCAACGACTCTTCAGCACCTAGAAAGACATCCGCGGTCGCTGCTGGCGCACAAAGACCCACTGGTGATGGAGGCAGCAGCTCTCGGTCGCTGACTCCTTCGGGAAAAGAGTCCCCAGCGTTATCCTTCGGGCTCGAGTCGGCTCAACCTTCTGAGTGAGTTTTCGATCCAGGGTGAATGTGCGTCTGATCTCGTGGGAAAAAAGGTGCATATTTCATCATGTTTTACCATGCCGCAGATCGAATAAGTATCGCCGATGAACATCCACTTTTAAAATTTTTAGTCTTATGAGCACGCTTATTGTGTTCTTCCTTCTTCGGAATGTTCATTCTGTTAGAGAAAAATTAATTTTGAAAATTTGCTGCGTAAGAAACCTAAAATTGACTTCTGAGCACAGAATCCTAACTTATTGTAAAAATTCTGATTTTACAGAAATCGAAATGAAAAATTCATGAAGAATTTTGAACTAGTGAGCGATTTTTCTCTTGGGTAATACCTACATCAGGACTGTTGAGCTTTAGATTTTTTGAAATTGACAATGTTTCAAGCGTGTCGCCCGAGTAAAGCGGGAAAATCAAATATCATTTTGGTTACTGACATTTTCTGTTGAGGTAGCTCAATTGGATTCTATACATTCACTTCGATCTCATTTTTGAGACTGGTATCTCATCAAAATCTATGTCATCATGCAGTGCTAGCTGAGGGGCAGCGTATTATGCATAATACGTATGTCCGCTCAGGGGCATAGAATAGGACATAAGCAATAGGGTTAGGTTAGTTAGGTTTGTCTATCCTATGGGGACTGGCGTCCCCGGGGGAGCTCTGTTTGGCTACCCCAGTTTTAGATAGGCCTTTGGGACTTCTATCTTTTGTGCCCATTTGCTTCTTTCCGTTTTCATTCTTTCATCGCGATTTCTTATTGGTCTTTTCTTCCTCTTCTTACTTGACTTGCTGTTTCTATACGTAGAGGATCTTGTATGGGAACACACTTTGTGCGTAGATTTCCCGTTCTCCTAAGTCCATACTAAATGGCCTCAACCTTTCGATGCGAGATAGTCTGAGTTTCTGAAAGCGCTGCTGTATTCTTGTTTTTAGGCACTCATCAGATGTAACGTTGCTTATTGTGTGAGTTGTATGCTTAGTTGTTGTATGCTTAGTTTAACCGGCGGCACTCCAGTGTGGCCAGGGCATAGAGGCCCAAACATCTTCAAGATATTCAAGTTGTTGTGTCTGTATGTCCTTTTGTTGGCTCCTTCTGTCTTTTTGTGAGGGAGGCCAGTGAGCCAGCCTATCAACCTCATGATTGAGTGTCTTTGATTCTGTTTATCTATTTTTTCACGTTATGTGTGTGTATTAGAGGGGTTCTCAGTGCATCCATTAGCTATCAGAAGCGGATTAATTAAAATAGCTGAGAAATGCGACATTTTCTGTCATCATTTAAATCTCAACTGAGCTTCACAATTATGGCAGCCTGAATTGAACAGAATCTGTGATTAAATAAACTCAGCATATATAAATTGTATAAAATGTATAACTTCTGCTGCTTAATAATGTTTCAATACCATTAAACGTCGTATGAAATATCACACCTGTTCGCGCTATGAGAATGATCGATTTGGTTTAGTTGTTCTTGTTTTTACTTACTGAACTATTAGTTCATGCTCCTTGCAGTTAATTATCTGAAATGAAGCGTCTGATGATCTGACATGGAATGAAATTCGCGCCCGTACATGAATTTATTGGACATTTTCGTGAGTTTCTTGTATATGAAGACGTACCGTTTTGCCCTGTGCTAGTTTCCGCTTTTTGCATTGAAAACGATCATAGTCATGTATGACCAGGAAGAATGTCGTGTTGCATAAAAACTTCTTTATTAACCAACATTTATTAGCTTGTGATGCTATAATTAGTGTGATAATAGAAATTTTGCAAAATTTGCTTCGTGTTCTAATCATGAATGAGTTTTCTCTGCACTGCACGTTGTAACGAGAATTGGGTGCCAGTGATCACTTTCGTGTTTTAATATAAAATGCCTGTGCTATTTCTTGTTTGTTTGGTATTCAAAGTGACGAAGAGGCACTACTCTGCATGCTAAATGTTGCTAACCTAACAAAAGAATGATGAGTATTCAATTTCTGTAACTGCTCTGGTAGCTTCATTGATGCTTAACTGTCGTTGTACTGATTTTTAATGCGGCGTTATCTATGCATGATCTATCCTTTAATCGAGGAAATTTCTTAATTTTGACGTACATGCTAACGAATAAGCCACTTCTATCACGTGCATCGTCGTAAGTCACGTCCTTTAATCCATTAGCCTTTGTTTGACAATTTTCCAGTCCCTCAAGGTCCACAATTTCTTTATTAACTTTTGTATTCCAGGTCTACAGCCCCACAGTCATCTCCTTCGAGCGCCCAGCGCACGCATTCGCGGACAACCGATGACCTTCCGTCGAGCTCTTCGTTTACGAGCGATGGTACCTTGACGCCCACGCAAGACATCCAGGACATCCCCTTCTTTGATGACGACACGAGCTCGGCCTACTCCTGTGACACAGAGGGCTACTACACCTCTTTCCATATCGACAGTGGTCTGAGGAGCGCTTGTAGCTACGAAGACACCAAACTGGCTACCAGCGCAAGTGATTCTGAGACTCCTGGTGGAGGCTTAGGTGGTGGTGGAAGCCGCAGCGCTTCCGGTAGCATTGCTGGTAGCATTAGCAACAGTTCAGCCGCCAGTCTCGGCACAGTCATCATGAGAAATCCCGAGAAGAAAACTCCTCCCAAACCCCCTCAGCGGGTCAGCTCTTTAGATCGAAAAAACAGCACAGCGAGTAACAGAGAAAGTATTATCACTGTGATACATGTTAATGGCTCTGCAGGGTCTTCTAGGGAAGACCTGGTTGCTAGTAGTGGTTCTGAAACTGCCGACAGTGGGAGAGAGACTTCTAGCTCAGCGACCGAACCAACAAGCCCTCGACAGACCTCAGCATTTTGTGCTGATGTGGCCGCTGCTGAGTTGGAGCGCAAAGACAGTTTTAGGTTAAAGACAACTATTAATGCGAGTGGCATTCCCTCTATGTGTGTCATCACTCCTCCCATCAGCGATGATGAAAGCGTTCGCTCTGCACCTGGATCCAAGAACTCGAGCAACTCAAGTGGAAGTGATGACCCTGCTCTGGGATCGGTTGCTGCCAAAGCCATGCTCTTCCAAGGAGGCTCTGTGGGTGCTGGCAGCGGCAGCGTTCGGCAGGTGCCCCGAATTGAGACTTCCAAGACTCCGCCGAAAAGTGACCCTCAGCAGACTCCCCCCACTGGCACATCGGCCGGGTCACAGACTTCCACTCAGAACAAAGGACCTGTAAAAGCCTTGTTTCACTCAACTTCAGTCGATTACTCGGTGAATGTTCGTCCTTCTGCGATAAAGCAATCCGACATAACCCGTCGGTTATCAGGCGATGGACAAGTGGCCGCAACTTCCCCCTCCAACACATCTGTGTCACAAAAAGAGATCCCAGCGGCGCAAACGGCTCCAGTCGCTCCACCTCCTCGCATACACAAAGTTCCTCCGCCTCCTCCTCCAAGGGAAGATTCAATTGACAGTTCTACGGCCCGGAAAGTAGAAGCCTACAAACCCTCGGTTGGTGAAGCTTCTACTACGACTCCTCCAACTGCTTCTCCTCGTTACACTTTACAACACCAGCAGCAGCAGATTCAATTACCGCAGCAACTGCAATCTCAGATGCAAATACCAAATGCTGCGAGTGTTGAAGAAGTCCAGCCTTTCAGCGCTGTTCCTCCTAGCGTAAAGCAGAATCTAGTCATTACACCCACAAATTCTTTAGAAAGAAAGAGACTGAAGGCCACTGCTGGTGCCCATGTCACTCTGGACTCTGAAGGTAAGGTCGTCTATTCATCTGACAGTCTTCCCCGATCCCAGAAGTCTCTTGCTGCTAATGACGGAGTTCGTCCTGGCAATGGGAGTTTGCATACTGCTGGACCTTCGATTGCATCTGGAGGAACTCTCCCTCCGGGAATTAGCAGTATTCAACAGATGCCCCTACCGCCGCCGCCAGTAGAAAGTGCTCCCGCCATTCCAGAGTTACCTGTACAGGTCGCAAATTCTGTGAACAGTTCCGCTGCCGCCCTGCAGCAGCACCAGCAACACATCCAGCAGCAACTCTTGCAACAACAACAGCAACAGCAGCAGATGTTGCGGCAGGAGCAGGAGGAAAAGTTACAGCGTCACAGACAAGAGGAACTGCTTTTGCAGCGTGCTGTTCAACAGCAAATTGACCAGAGCAAGCAAGAAATGTTGCAGCAGCAATCTGCGTTGAAGCAGCAGCATCAAGAGCTGCAACAGCAGTTACACGAGACTCGTTTAGAGCTGCAGCGGCAGCAACAAGAGCAGCAGCAGAAACTTCAAGCTTTAAGGGAGAGGCAGGCTTACCTTCAGTCTAAAACACCATCTAAAAACTCAACTTCTACACCTTCTGACAAAAAGCAGTCGAAGCAGGCCCAGAAAGAACAGAATAGCAAAGAAGCAAAGCTGAAGCAAGAGCAGCAGCAGCGCTTGTTGCAACAGCAACAGCAAACTCAACAGCAGCTCGTTATAGAGCAACAAAAACAACTTCAGCTCGCGGAGCAGCAAAAGCAGTTACAGCTGCAAAAGCAGCAACAGCAACAGCAGCTGCAGTATCAACAACAACAAATTATACAGCAACAGCAGCAATATCAACTGCAGCAGCAACAGCATGGCGTGTACGGTACAAGGCAGGATCCCTATCTTTTCCCTTCCATGCCTCAGAGCAATGCTCTTTCCCAGATTCCCCCCATCGTTCCTCCACCTCCTCCCGCCGACCCTAGACAGCCACCTGAGGGCATGGGATCTTCAACTGCAGCGCCTGGGGGAGTCATCCTGCCTTCTTCTGGTGCACCGATGTCCCCTCGTAGCCAGAGGGCTGGTGCCTACGTCCATGTGCAGGCTGGCGAGCAGATGAGCGCACTTCAGCAGCAACAGTTTCAGCAACAGCAACAGCTGCAACAACACCAGCAGCAGCAACAGTCGCAAGTCCCTCAAAACTCTCAGTATCCTTCACGACCCCATAGCGCTCAAGGGATGTATTCGGCATCTCTCGCCCAGCAGCAGCAACAACAACAGACGAGCAACACGCCCGGACCAACTTCCCGAGCACCCACTCCCATTCAAGGAGCTGTAACTTCATCCCCACGGCATTCTCCTTTCACAGCCGCCTCCACTCCTCAGCAGCTGCAACAGCAACTACTTCAACAGCAGCATCAACAACTTTCGCTGCAACAACAGCCAGGACAGCAACAGCTGCAAGGTACTCCAGGTACTTCTGTGCCCCCTCATTCACTCCGTAGCGTAGTTAGCAGTAGCTCTAATGAGTCAGAAATGATAGCGAGTGCATCGTCTAACTCCTCTCCTTCATTCCCTCCTTCTTCATCTATCATCAGCCGATCAAGTATTGACGGTCCTAAAGTAAGCCTCAAAAATCGGGATTCTAGGAATGATTCCCAAGATCAGGTTGATGCTGGTCGTTCAATTGTTGATGGGGTTGTTAGTGACGAAACTGGCAATAATTCTCATAGGGGTCCTGAAGATTTGGTCAAGAGTGGTAATGCGAGCAACGTCGACGCATGTGGAGATGGGGGATCTTACCGTTTGTCCAAAAACTTTGCGAGGTCATCGACTCCCACAAAAAAAACTCTCAAGTCCCACAAGTCCGCAAACGAATCCACCAAGCAAACGGACAAACCAAAAGCAGTGGATAAAAACTCGGGCAATGAATCATTTCTGTCTAACATCATTAAGCTATCACGCAGCCCCATGCTTCATAAAAGGGCAAACAGAAATGATAATAAGAGTCCTGCAGTTGATATGCATAACGTAACAAAAGACTCGGATGACTCTTTGAATATATCTATTGGATCAGAGTCTTATAAAGCTGGCACTTGCGTCGACGATATTCCCAACACTCCTCTCTCTTCCTCCGACGCTGAAACTCCTATTGACAAAGTTCCTATGCCAACTAGTCTTCCTCTCACAACCGACAAAGTTTTTGCAGCTCTTGCTCATGCTCGACACACTGCTAACGCCCTCAACCTCAACTCTGTCCAGAGTTCTGACAAGGCTCTAGCTCTCTCAACTAATCTTCCTAATCGAGATAGGTTAGGTTATGGTATTTCTAGTCACTGCAAAAATCCACTTATTACTGATGATACTCTTCTGCAGTCTAAGTTAGATCATCGGATTGATCAGAGCAGTGAGGATGCTAATGATCTTCCTTCATATTTTCAACGTAACAACAGCTATCGCTTAGCTACTTTAGCTGAACAAGGCTTGTCAGCTACTACTCGTCCCAATTCTCGACCGGTTTCCTCTAGTTCAACTCTCATGTTAACTGATCGGAAGAAAGTCATGCGTAATATGACAACTTTCAATCGTCCCATGATTAACAACGTTCCTCTACACGGCCCTAGAGTCATTGTTCAAAATGACTCAACAGCATTTCCAGTTCGTCCATTCAGCCGTCACGATGGCATCTATAATAGCATAAAACGTAACAAAACTAATCGTAATCAAGGGAATACTGGTGCGAGGTCCAACATTCTGTGTTCGCCTCCCCGTCGTAGCAAAAGTGGCATCTCTCAAGTTGATAACTTGCCACCGAGCTCGAATGCAGAAACGTCACGGATGTTTCCCCTCAATGGTAACACTAGTTACAACTCTTTCCCGTCATTGGACGTACTTTCTATTAGTAACAATAAGTATAGAACGCCTTTAGCCTGTAATCAAAATTCTTTGTCTTCTCAAGCACCAGTACCGTCTGATATTGCACAAACGCTCAGTCAGAAGAAGTTGAATGTGCCATCGTTAATTGACACTGGTCTTCGGAGTCAAAATGGTGTTAATGTGAAGAGTAAGAACGGTGGCTTTGATACCAAGCCACGAGTTGTTGCTACCATACCTAAAACACGATCTGATGTTGATGGAGAGACGGAAATTTGGTGAACGTCTGAACTTAGGCTTTTCTTGTAGGTCACTAGCTTTTACAGAGGGTCTCCAACTTCTTAAAATCGGCACGACAGAAATAAGTAATAAAATTAAGGAAGTATTTTTTTTTCTATGATCAGCTTCAATTTCGCTTTCGAGAAAGTTATATTCACATCATTCTCTCGGTAACACAAGCATCAGATTTTATCGTCGAACATTGTTTTTTCTTTTGCTAGATTCAGTATATCTTTTGGGTACATTTTTAATTTTTGATGGATAATTAGCTATGAACATTTCAAAATAAAAACAGATTTGGAGCATCTGCTCGCTGAAGTATTAAAGTGGCTCAATTTCAAATTGCCTGGCATCCAGTATTAGATGCTAAGGATTGCTTATGAAAATATTACGGCTGTGTTTATCATTATTTCAAGGCCTTCCTCAAGCGTTGATAATGATGGAATTCCTAAGTAAAGCATTGCTTAGCAGGCCCGACCTGTTCATATGTTCATATAGTAAGCCCGTATCAATTCACGTGTTCCTTCAGAGAGGGATACATTCTCTTTGTTAAACTATGTGATACTGACATTCCATTGAAATTTTATTTATCTAATTCTCATCACCCGATGACCAGTTCTTTGTTTCCTTTAGTACTGCTGTTCATACGTTGGGGTAAATTCATTTTTGTCATGCCTACCTGTATGAACAGAGAAACCAACGTTCTTTACTGTTGACTCATGATATTTAGGCGGGTAAAATGTTAAGATGTTGTTCTAGGATTTGTAACTATATTTCAATTTGGTAGTCAGTGGTAAAAGAATTTGAATCTGCTTCTATTTAGACTCCGTGCATAGTTTTTGAAAATTTGAGCTACTGTTTAGTTGTGGTAGTTTTGGTATGTTTATAGGTAAGGTTTATTTAATTTTCAGTCATTATTTCATCAGTACCGAGCATTACCCCTATTTTTGGTTGATCTCATATTTGTTGCTTGCTTCCGTTTTGGTGTATATGTGATGAGCATGGCTACCTATCGTCGTGGTCTTGCTTTGCCTCGAGCTTTTGATTAGTTTGTGTTCCATTTAATTTTTTGATATTACCTGCCCTAAGGATTCTCAGGATCACTGGTCAGTAGCTTACTGTAGCCTTGTGGCGTGGCATTGAATATTAGTGTTGTTGCCGTTCATTATCTGGAATTTTTTTTCTCATTTTACTCGAGAATTGTAGTACCTGAAAATATGAATGTTTGTAGAGCTTTTCTTATCACGTTGCTTGAATACGTTCACTGAAGCTTACCCGCTCACATGAAATTCTATCATCTAATTCATCAGTACCTCCATGGACCCAAGTTTCCAGTTTTTGAAATAGAAACACTTGCCGTCTAATACCACTCGATGCTTGAACATTCTAAAAACCAATTACGACCATAATTGGAAGACAAACAGTGTTGAAAGACTAATCACAATTATTTTTTAAGAGAAGCATGAAAATGTATCGATCGTTTTTTCAAATCGCTCAGTTGTGAATATATTTTGATATATATTCATGTGCTGTTTCACATTATTCTTGGGAATAATTTCAGACATTTTTTGTTTGATCCGTACTAATAGCTCGTATCCTACAGCTTACATCACATTCAAGACATTTCATGAGCCGCGTTGTTTTCTATTGATGCGTTCATAAAAACTATGTATGTAAACGCTCACCGTATAAAAGTACAAATATTTCATATCGATATTTACTGAAGAACTCGCGACTTAGGTAGTCGGGATCGGGAGCATTTCTTTGTGGAGGATTCCTAATTATTGGTGACTATGAATGACTGAGTAAATTTATTTATTTTATGAGTCGTGCCGCAATTTTTCTTTAGCACTCTCATTGAAAAATAGTTGGTATTTCTCGCGTTGTCGGCCTTTTGCTTGAGAACCGTCGTAGTCCTCTTCAAGGTGACATAGCATGCATCGTGAAATTAAGCCATAAATTTGAAGTATGCATCACGGTTTTTGAACAATACCCGGAATTTGAATGGACAAAGAATCAATTTACCAGGTACATTTGTGTTCACTTTAAGTTAAGGTGACTTACCGAGTGAAACGTAACTGCTGATTTCCCTTACCCGCTGCAACAGACTACGCCTTACCGCTGCTGACTGTGCCAACTCCCCGTCATATTCCACTCGACTGAGCACTTCTAATTTGCACTCATTCTCGCTGCAGTAATTTTGTTGGCGACTGACACCACATTTTTGTTGTAGATTTAAATAGCTTCCAATAGTTATATGATAGGGTACATTCACGTACTGGTGCTTGTGTGTGTATGCTTGTTGTCTAATTACTTTCCTTCGAACTAATTGCCCTTGATTTTGTGTACATAGTGATATGACCCTCTCTCGTGACTGTGCCAGTTAGTGTGACAGTGTTACGTTATTTGAATAATAATAAGTTGTCATAAGTTGTATTCACTCAATTGTGTTCATTACAGTTGCTTTAAAGTCCTCTAGTTTTTAAGGTTGTCATGACTGTATGCTTTGCGTACATTTTTTGTTTAATTTTTAAATTATTTTCTGTTTAAAAGAAGTCCGAGGAGAGGAAGGATGTACTGCTGCACACAAAATCTTCTGCCTATTCTTTTCTTCTTTTTCTAAGGGTGGGCGGGCCTGCGGGCATTCTTTAAAGAACTGATTTCCTACGTACGTGCCGCATGGTTTCTATGGGGGCTAAACTTCATGGTTAGTTCCTTTTAGATTACGGGTCTGTAGTGTTTCAATCACTATTCATTCTTTTTCAAGTGTGAGCTCTTAAAAAAAATAATGTTAAATTTCAGTGAACACTTCAGTTAACTGCTTGCATTCCATCACGATAGTGAAGTACACCATTGTTAAAATGCCGTATTTTTCAGTATGGACACGACATTTTGTTCATGGCAACTTGACGGTATAGAGACACTACAGTACTTTCTTCATATTTCTTCAAACATATCATACGGTATTGTTGCATTTTCTGGACATCAGCTACTCTCCTGTCCTCTCCTCGCTTCTCTAGCTGTTTCGGTGTCCTCATGATTTCCTTGTACAGTTTCAATATATGTTTCCAGATCACAGCCCGTTTCGTTGTTTCTCTTTCCTTTTTTCTTGATTTTATTATTTTCATTAGTGTTCATTGTATGTTAAAGTTCGTTTTTCTTTGAATGTGTTATTAATACAATTTGATCGCACATGTTGCACGTGCTGTTGTAGTCAAGTTTAAATTTCAGGTGACCCTGAGAAAACGTATCGAAATAAAACTGGTGATAGTTGGAGCGTAAGACAACTTGGACCCGCGTGTGCCAGGCGCCTCTAAAGAAATCGATAAGAAATATTTCGCGAATTCAAACGTTTAACGTTTTATTTACTGTTCTAATTGAATTTGAATTACTGTTCTAATTAACGTTCTAATTTGAGTTTGTTATACAAATTCACATTGGTCAGCCAGTGAACGTTGATAAACTAGTGTACGAGCGCCAAACTGGTCTAGTAGTTCATAAACGGTAAAAGGGCGTAGGAACTACTCTCTTGCCATGTTTAAATTATGTGTTGCAATCCCTGTTATTTTGAACATTCATAGATTACGAGCGCCACGGCGTTCTACTATGTAAAATGCAGTATCGGGATTTGACCTGAAATTGGAAAAGCTTTCCAGCGCACCGCTGATCTGGGGTGAGTATATGCTCTGTTGTAATGACTCGCTCCACCTAGGGAAATTGGTCACTTCTTGAACATTTGATTAGATGATTTAAAGTAAAAGGAAATGGTGTAAAGTGTCTGTTCACCATCCCATGCCGAACTGATATCTTAATTAACGTGTGAGACTTCTGATCTCGGCTGCATCAGGCGGTCACGTTATGCCTGCATTTGTCCTATTTTTAGGTCTTTCAAATAAATAAATGAAAATAGTATAGTTTTAAGTTGAGCATTTTTATTATTGTAATGATGTTCGTGTCTTATAATGACTGTGAAATCTGTCGATTTGATTGTTTGTGCCCTTTTAATATTTTTTGTGCTTCTAACCTCTTACGCATTTTGCATGGTTGCTGAGTTGTCCCGACTTGCTTGTTGCATGCCCCATTTGAAGACCACTATCATTGCTTGACAAAACTCTACATGTCCATTGATCTAACACTTATGAAACGTTGACTATGCTTCTTGAGTTATTTCTCGAGTATCATGAGGGTAGTCTTATGAAGGGAATTCGATACTGCAGAAGAAGAGATTTATAGGCGCTGGTCGAGTATAGATCAAACTACTAGTAGCTAAAATTAGGCTAGTCTAAGAAACGCTCTACAATCATGATTGTATTTCTTGTATGTCACATTTCATGGAAGTACTCGGAAGATTACCCACCCACGTATATTGCCGATTTACCACATTTCGGAGATATGTAGAATTCTAGAGATTCACTCGGGGAAAGGAAAGTGTGCTGATATGCCTGTATTAGTCACTCTATGTAGGAGAGTTACGTAGACCCTCATCTCTTCACCGCCGTATCAGCAACACTTGTTCGTATGGGATGTTGTGAGTTAGTTTCGTTTTTTGGGCTCGCCTTTTTTTCCTTTTCCACATTTCTTTCTCGCCGACGATGTTGGTGTAACCTACAACAGACCTCTTGCATTAGCGTCTTCGATAGTGTTTCTGTATACTTTATACTTCAATTTTTGGCCTCGTTGAGATGAGAATTTGGCCTTCATAAAATTCGTCGAGCAGATACGGTAGTCGAACATTATGTATGGAATTGATGAAAAACAATTCTCCGATGCCACTTCAATAAAACTTTTTATCAGGTTATTGTATGTGCAAAAATGATAATTTATTCATGTCCTCGTTATTGAATATTATGTGATTTCGAATCGTTGTTATTATTATATCATTCATTATTGAGTGTTTTATATAAGTTTGGGAAAATTATTTCGTTACTTGAAACATCGACGTGATTGTTCCATAATTGTTTCGATACTGGGCAAACCGATTCTAAATTGTCGTATTTAAATGGCATCTCTACAGGTTCTTATCTTAAATCGTTTGCTCGTCAAAGCGATATATTTTTAGCTCTGAATAGCAAGATTTCTGATCTTATACGGATTTCCCAGTTGTGCTACTCGTGGACGCGTTATTCAACAACTAACCTATTAAAAATTAGATCCTATTCAGGTAGTAAATAATTAATTCGTCAAAAGTTTTACGATAATGGACATGCGTTTTGAGGATTTTTACATCAACTCGATGATCTTTCTCTTTCCTAATAGTTTACTGATACACCGGGGCACTGGTACTTGACTATTTCGAGTTAGACATGATGAAAAATAGGCTTTCGGTAAAATTTTCTGAACGCTTGGAACTTCAGATTCTGTTCATTTTATGCGAGTGAAAAGGATTTCTCATTATTTTTTCGTTATTCTTATGCATTTTTTCCGTCTGTGGTTAAGATGGACGAAATGATTTTCATTTGCCATTTTTGCCTTAGTTCATTTACGTTTCATAGATGTTTGCGTGCTGAAAATGCAAACGTGTTACGTACGTCAAGATGGAGATTTGTATCGGAAAATTTAAGCCACCAATTAACTGTACTCGGAAAGATTTATGCAATCAAGCAGATTCTTCTTGTTTATATAGGAATATGATTTTACCAAATTTGTAGATTTTCTGCTCAAACTTGGCTAGAGTTTTGCATGAGCATTTTTTGTCGAATATTTTAATATATATGTAGTGTACTGTGCAAACATTTGAATTCCATTAGCGTTCTTTTTTAATTCTGTACGCAGTTTTTGGGAGATTTGTATATGAACTCTTTTTGCTCTATTAAACGAGGACATGTTAGCAAGCCTGTTGTAGTAATAAACTTATAATATGATAAACCTCTTCTGTATAACTAGTCAGTACACCTGCGCTACTGATGAACTCTTAGTAACTATTCCACCAGTTATGTTAGCTTAAGAGCTTCGTCGGTGAGCTAGCCACAGCGAACTCAGCAGATGTTGATGACTATTTTTATTTCCAGGCGTCATGTACGGTTCGCAGCGAAGCCTCCAAAACTTCGGCTTGGCGAATGACACGGCGAGCGGGTTCCCCTCTGTCGTGGGGCAGGGAGTACTTCAACACCCGCGCCTCCCTACGACGGCCCCTCCATACCCTTCACAACCCCTGACTGACAGCGACATTTACGGTCGCATTGGGATGACGCGTCAGGTGCAAGTGGGGGGCACACTTCCCTCTGGTTTTGGGCGGCACCAGCGGGGATACACTTCCTTACCCCCCAGTAAAAGAGGACAGATGCAGCTGCCTGGGAGTGACGATGGAAGAGGAGGAGAAGGGAATTCTGGAAAAACTGGAGTATCGCGTAGAGCTAGTGTAGCCGGAGACGCTGGATCTCGAGGGAATCGAGGGTCTGCGGCCTCTAACCCTTCAACGCCTGAAAAACTACTAGAAAAGGAGAAAAAATTATCTAAAAAAGAGAAAGATAAAGACAAGAAAAAGAAAGACAATAAAGAAAAGGACAAAGATAAAGAAAAAGAGAATAAGGACGGTAAGTCTGAGAAAAGTCCGAAGAAAAAGTGGTTTTGGACTTTGCCGCTCCGTCGGAAAAAGAAAACTAAAGATGAAAATAGTGAAGATGATGACGGTGGGTTCAAAGCTGCCTCAGAGAAGGGCACTCGGAAGCTTATGCCGCCTCAAAATTCAAGTTTCATGAGGTATCCTTCCCCAGACACTGCATCTTCGGACCTCAACTCGTCCCATTCGAGTGACGTGTCTTCAATGGAACACAGCAGCAGTTACCGCAGTAGTCCTTCTTCTGAAGTGAATTATTACAGTCAACGAGCGCAGTACTTGCACCAGCAGCAGCAAGCTCACCAGCAACACCTGCTACAGCTGCAGCACCAGCAACACCAGCAGCTACTGCAGCAACAGATGCAAGCCCAACATCAGCAACAACTACTTCAGCAACAGCAGCAGCAACAACAGCAGCACCAACAGCAGCAACCGTTGAATGCCGGTGCTAACTTGCGTTCTCTTCCCACTACGCCGATATCTTCACCCGACGGTCAGGGTTCTTTTGTTAGTTCGTCTCCTCTGACCATGAACTCTGACGTCACTGATCTCACGACGGATGTGTCCAGAACTCGGCAGTATATGAGCCGTGACCAGATGTATTCTGCTATGCGGCATCCTCAGTATTATAACTACAATCGACATTCCTATGCAGGCTCGGCCACCCAGGCCTCCGCTGCAGATGAAGCCAACAACAATAGTAATAGTACCCCTTCATCTAGTCGAAGCACTTCCCCTGCCGTGTTTGGCATCAGCCCCTTGCCCTCTAATACGGTGAGACCTCAAGTTAGAGATAGGATAGCACACAACGATGATTACGTTAGTAGAGAATCTCAGGACACCCCAATCCCGTTTATTTTTAAGGAAAATGGGTTTGAGGAACTGAAGTTTTGCAAAGTTGATCCACCAGCTGGATACGGAGCCGCGGAGTCAGGTTCAATATCTCCTGAAGGTGATGATAATGACCATGAAAATTGCTCTTCCACCGGTTCTGCGGCAATGGGTACATCGACAGTCACTTGCGCGAAGCCTTTTTCAAAGCAGACGACTCTTTTTGATTTTAAGAAGATGATTTTACAACAAAGTATGAACACAGCCGGTGGCAAAGAAAGGATTTCTGCTGTCGAAATGCTGAAGGCTTCTCGACCGAGTATTTACGGCTATGCTCCTCCTCCCGCTCCAATTATCAAGCCTTCACAGCACAAAGAAATTCAACAGCCTCCACAGACTTCGAAGTTACAACCAAAGACTACAATCGAAGGCGTAATCATGCCTCCAACCTCCCGGAACACTGCTCGTGCATTGCTCTTCCAAAGTAGGTTTGGTAGTGGCAGAAGATACCGCGCCTCGAAGACGGATATTATCAGCACCACTATTTTGGAGGACCATGATGGTGAGCTGTCTGAAGAGGCTGACATGGAGGAATCAGAGGAAGAGGAAGAAGAAGAAGAGGGAAATGTTTGTAGTCCTAGTAAAAAGAACTTGCGGGGATCTCTGGCTCGCGCTTATAGTGAACCCGAAGGGGCTATACCTAGCTCTTTGTTGGGCATGTCGAGCCCATCTTCCTCTCCTAGTAAGGACCGAAGCAACGTGCCTCATTCAACCCCTAACCCCAATAAAACGGGGAGCATGCCTCCTCTATCAGTAGCTGACGTTTCATGCATAGGGGACGAAGAAGGCAAGACCTCTCCTCCAAACAATTCAGTCAAAGCAGAGAACGGAACCAACTCTTCCACCGACGAGTCGATGGAAACTGCTCTCTGACATCAGCTGAAGTCTAGTCCTTCGAAATAAGTTAATTATGACGGTAGCTTGCGTCAGGCTGCTGCTGTTTTTGCTCACCACCTAAAATAATGATAAATTTGCTTCTTGGTGCGGCATTCATCTACCAATTACGTTACTCAATAATAGAAATAATCGATTATAGAAATGCTCCTTGAGATAACTACGTTTGTGTGTACATGAATGTGTAGCAGAAAAATATGTTTAGGTATTTGCAGAGGATCTCGAGTAACGTTGGACAATTGCCATCACGACAAAGTCAAGTAATGGGCGATTTTTGTGGCTATAAGGTTTACAGCTAAATTAGTCACAGTTTAGTTATTGTATAAGTGGATTAACTTAATGGTTTCTATTTGGATATCAATACTACCCTGAAGAAAGACGCGACATTTTGAGTCATGCGTGTCACGAATTTGACCCGCTTTGTCGATTTCGTGGCTCATTAAAACTGTTTTTCAGAGTCATGTTCATGAAGCTCTGATTTAGCTCCCGAATGAAACTGTTAATTTTTAGATTTGGAAATGCTCAGGTGAATCAGTGATTTCAAGTGAACGATCGGACATTGCGTCAGCTTTTCAAATGATAGTACAATCACATTCGGCAATGAACCATGTGAAGGCTTCTAGTACAATGACCCCGTGGCAAGTCATTTCAAGTTGTTGATCGCACCATAAATTCCTTTCGGTGGGCCATTGATAGTACAATGACTCGTTAGATCTCGTCATCGCGTACAGTTTTGATGCCGTTAGACTCGATGAAAGCGGGTCCTGACTATATATTTTGTCTCTGTGTAGCTAATGCCTGCCGTTTTATATGAAAATAAGCTACCTTTCGTTTCAATGACTCATCATTGAAGGTGTTTGGTAGTGTATTTATCATTTTTATATGAACTTATTCTCGTTCTGAGATTTATAGAAGTACATTCACCATTTTTACAGCATAGTTCCTATCTAATTTCTTGTTTTCTTGTTGCTCTTTAGCTAAATTAGGGTGAAAGTATTGTGTGTCTGTGTTCTAATGTGCGCTCTGCTGTTGGCTCTTCATTATAAATGCAATTTCTATTCTGCCTTGTATGGCTTTGGCAGCTGAAAAAAAAAAATTTTTGTGCGTCATTCCAAAATTGGGTTTTTAGTCCCTTGTTCGGACACGAGTGGTTTGTCAAAGATTTCACTTTTTACTTGAATTTTATGTATTAAATTTCATTTACTCTTGGTTAACCCTCGTATATTTCTAATTTGGGACAAACTGAAGTCTAAACTATTTTTTCAATTTCTGATTTGATTGTTGATTTGGTTCTTGATTTTATATATTGCTTGAAACCTTCAATTTTACCATGCATGCATCTTTTATAGATAATAATAATTGGACAATTAATGAGCAAGAATTCATAAGTAATATGCTTGCACTTCTGTTGGGGAAGTCAACTAAACAAAAATTTTTGAAACATGTAATTTTGAATACATAAAACTAGTAGGTACATATTTAAAATTTCGAATGAATGGAGTCAGAACGTCGCTATCGTTGACTCTCTTCTCGAAAGACTACCATTGATCTCATCTGTATTTATTTCCAATATTTAATATTAAATTGAATCTCACTAAAACCGTCTGCTTACCAAATTTTTTTCTTCTCAAGCGTTGGTACTTGACAACGGATACTGTAGAGGGAAGAAAGTTTGGCATCAGATGAATATACTGAGATAAATATCTCTCGGTGAACTAATGCATTTCATGTTTAAGTATTAATGCGTTTGAGGGTATTCTATGGCCATTAGGGAACTTTTTTCTACTGACATGCCGAGAGCTTTACTTTAGTCAATGTCCGACAAATAAGTGTTTTCTCCCGGGAGTTTGTAACAGGCAAATTTAATGCTGTTGGTAAGGAAGTAACCATTTGTATTTTTCGTTTGGCATGAACTATCTCGCCATGAGCTCATACATTGATTACCTACGATACTGTATCATAACAAAATCCTCTTGTCAAAGCTGATTTTTGTATCTTGTTTGTGTGTGTGTAGGGTAAAATTACCACTGAGGTGCAAAACATGTAGAGTTGAATAGTTTTCACACTCACAATTGATGCATTTTCTACTGTTCTTTTCCATGATTTTATCAATGGTAAAGTTTATTTGCATTAATACGAACAAGAAAGTTTTTTACGACCAATCGTAGGTTTTAATATCGACTATCTTTTTTTGTCGGGCCATATATTACTTAATATTTCTGAAATTTAACCCTTATGAATTCCAAGGCTTCTAAAGTCGCACGTTTTGTGATTTTTTTTTTATCATAACCAGCCCCATTATACTAGTTATGTATCCTAAATTATTTTTATAAGTTGTGTAAGACCACTTATTCTTGGTCATTCTTACAAACGCCCTTACATGAACACATGCAACCAGTTACTCATACCAGTTTTGTTATGGATATTTGTGACTATATTTTTCATAAATTTTCTACACCATTCATTTAGTTGTGTGCAATATGCACACAACTGTAATCATATTGAACAATTGAATTTTTTATTTTATACTCATTTTAGTGATGATAATGGTACTGATAATTTTATTTAAAGAATGTTCCTACGCTTTCCGTCAAACTTATACTAGAATTTAGGTGAAGTTTTGGTGACATCGTAAAGTAAATTGAAATGGTTATCATTAATACTAAGATTTTCGTGCCTAGTCGTAAACTGTTCATATTTTAACAAATTGGTACCACTATGAGAGACCTAATCAGTTAGAGCTTTTTTATGTCAATCGCATGCTTTTGTACAATTTTTTCATATTTGTTGCTGCTTTCTACTCAGAAATAATGTTTGTTTCTAAGCACTTCCAAGAACTTTCATGCTGTAAATCCTGATTTTTAGCAAATGACTGAATTTACAATTGAAAAGGTACTTGATGCATCAGGCAAGTAGTTTGCTTGAAAATCGTTCGTCAACTTAAGTAGAGTTGACACGTCTTTGCAGTGTTCAAGTGTGCTTTCTCACTCATTTCAACGTTAATTTGCAAAATTAGCATCAAAATCTCTATTATTTTTTTGGAGGCTAATAAGTTGAATTTGTTGTGACGTGAGGCCCACGTGTTCATATGTGATGACAGTAGTCTACGCATCGTTGTTTACCTACTTCTCGAGGGAATCGTTTTTATTGAATTTTGAGCTGCATTGACAAGTTTAAAAAGTAGTCCCTCCGGCCAGTGGGTGTTTGTAGAAATTATACTTGTTTTGAAAAAGGGCTTATTGTCCGCTATAATTGA
>VOMN01065075.1:0-26367 GCA_014899125.1 Orchestia grillus
AGTAAAAATCAAAAGTCCTCCCGATAATACGTAAGGACCGATTTAATAGCATTACTTCTATCTCTAGGCCCATTCCATTCAATTGGAATTGTTTAGAGCCTTTACCAAGAGTTCACTGCAACATCTGTCCCTCCTCAGCGGAGTGGGGAGGGGACGGTTGCTATTAGACGTGTCTCATATACTTGGAGCTCCTCAGCACATTGTAGGATTCCTGAGCTTTTCTAAAGAAGACGGTAAAAATTGCTTGTTCTGCTTCTCCTTGTCAGCGTTGCTCAGATGCCTTTGAAAAGAATCATTCATACCAAGTCTTAATTCATGGGTTTAGTCGTAGGAATCATTTACGCAGAGTCGTAATCCATAGCCTTAGGTGTAAGCATCATTTACATCAAGGCTTTAGAGTCAGGGTTATAATTTAGCTCATAAAATGGGACACATTTTGCACTTTTAGAAGCGTATGATAATACAAATCTTCAGCTTCAATACGCACGTGAAGCCTGTAGCTGCATTCCGTGCAACGCAGTTTGACCACCGGGTTCTGAACAATAGCCCTAGGTATTCGGTCAAAGATTACACAAAGGCTCAAAATAAGAAATAGGAGACTAGTGCAACACTGGTATTGGTTCGGGGGATGTCATATCTACTTTGATGAGCAAGAGATGAGAAAAAGATTACTTAAAGAACATAGCGTATCACACCAAATTTTCCAGGTAAAATTTGCTAAAAGTAGGACATTCGCATCACTATTTTTAGAACTTTAAGACGTTAAGTTAACTTCGTGTAAAAAAATCGAATTTGTAATTTTACAAAGTACTTGATAAGTTCGTATTTTGAAGGGTCTCGCATATGACTAGGTAGCAGCCAGACGCCTTCACATTACTTTCGACTGCATTAAGTGGAGGTACACTACGGTCCACTCAAACTGAAAACACACGCAGCTCTCATAACACACACTTCTTACAGGTCTCGAATGAAATGCAAATGTGAGGTTACTAAATCCAATTACGCCCGTGTATTCAATAGGCGGTACCCACGCAATATTTTGTATACATACGTCATGCCGAAAAGGCTATCCCGATTTATGACGATGCTTTTCTACAAAGAGTGGCCTGACGTTCACTATAAATTCTTTCTCTCTACTGGTAAAGAAGAAATGGGCGAAGTAAAAGTGAAGATGGCTCCTTTTTGGGAGTGAAATGATTGCATCGGATTTTCAAAGAATTTTCATGCGAATGAAATGAAAATACTGTTGAAAGCGCGATTACGTGCGCAGCTGCTAAAGTTTAGTAATGTGAGCGCTAAGAAGTCCAGCTCTCAGCCTTCAGTTGAGTGATGAAGATCAAAGAACATCATTACTTCAATCATCAATGAAAGTACAGTGTGGAATACCTACCATGTGTCTAATGTGTAGTGAATAAAGGTACTACAGGGCTTTTCATTGCTTAAATGCTCATGAAAGTGCAATTGGATGATAGCTTCTGTTAAACAAAATTTTGATGTAAGTCCAATGAAATGCCTACTGCGTGATTATTAATTACGTTTTCATTATTAATTATAGCAACGTATCTTCCTCGGCTTGAATTGTCATCGGTCTATCAGAAATCATTTATACAATTTGAGTCATAATTGATCTGACCAGAGAGTTACGGACTAGAAATAGGTCCTTCTGAACCAATCATTTACGTTGTGGTTGCTAATATTACCGCCCATTCTGCGAAATCAATTCTTTTCCCGTACACTTTAGTACCATACCGCAGGTGTCACATTCGGCATTAATGACGGAAACTGTAAAAAAATTCTCTTAGGAATCTGCATTTCTAAGTTATTTTTCAAATTTTGAAGAGCCACTGTAACTTGATGATTTAGTCTGATCACCGTACATAAAATTTATAAACACAATTAACGATGAATCTAAAAATAAATTACAGTTGTTTTTCATGAAGTTTTGATGCAAGTAAATATTATTCGTCGACTTCTCGTTTCAGGTATAATCTTTCATACGATGAAGAAAGGGCTCGCTTAGTTACTCATTATATTTTCTAAGGGCTAACGTTGCGCGTCACTTCGCGTCGTGTGAAACAAGTGAATTAAAAAATTTAAAAACTTTATTCGTACCTATCTTGATGTTTCAATTTAATACTTTCTTAGTATTTTAAATTACCCAATTCTGTAACTTATTTTTGTCAATTTTCTTTTCCAAGTTTTTTTCAGCGCACTGAAGTTTGAAAACAATTCGAATATTACTTCAAATTTTTGCGATTGCTTTTGCTACTTCATCACTTACAAGAAGCGCAAAATTTTTCGTCGATTCCTGCTATTTTAAGACTATGCTTTTTCCTTCCCAAGTTTGTTGCCTATGGACTTCAAAAATAGGCCCCAAAGTATAAAACTGTCCAGAATGTGCACTAAATGGAGGATTTTATCGAATTGGCTGTATAGCCTACCATAACTGCGTGTATCTGTTTTGAAGAAAACATTTTCATTTCGTTTCTTCTTCTACCAGGCGAAGTTATCAACATTTTCAATGAACTAAGTTTACAGTTTAATTTTTCGACAAACTTTAAGATCAAAGTATGTAGTTAAGACGGCATTTGTAGGACATAATTTCATTGGTTTGTACGTAGATTTTTTAGCTAATAGTTTAAAACTGTTTTCGTCGAGCCTAGCGTGCCTTAAATTACACCTAGATAAAGCAGAAAAAGCGAATTACTCTTCAAACATTAGTACAATTACTCTCTTATGTCAAAGTGGGCTCTGTACCTTTATTGACCACGAATTTCTAAAAATATTAGTGTTCTTTTTTACTCAAGACTGACAATGAGATG
This sequence comes from Orchestia grillus, assembly GCA_014899125.1. NCBI lineage: Eukaryota > Metazoa > Arthropoda > Malacostraca > Amphipoda > Talitridae > Orchestia > Orchestia grillus. The sequence continues at coordinate 2,823 of VOMN01065075.1, forward strand.
CTAAAGGTAAATTTAATTTAGATGACATTTTTTACCCAATGTAAAGTAAAAACTCGGGCATCAGTAGCACTGCAATTTCTGAATTCCAAAAAGTATTGTCGTAAGCTCATTTCAGTGAAAGATAAAAATGCCGTTTGCTCGAGTTTTTTAAATTATATAAGTGTAGATTTTTAAGGTAGCCCTACTCTGTTTATATCTTTGTTACAATAGCTTTTCTTGTCTGAATGCTTGGAATGTCACATTATTATTATTATTATTATTATTATTATATTAGCATCATCAAACCTACATTTAAAAAACATGAAATTCCTCTTGGCTTATTTGCAGATGGAGCCGTATTTTTTCGTACACCCACAATGTCTGGTCTAATGTCTCATAACATGCTTAAAGTAGTCTGGCCACGTCGTTACTTTCGTATCGAAAAATTAATTAGATGTTGAATTTTGGTCGTTGCTTTCGTCACTGTCGAAGTTTCGAGGGATGCAATATTAACACGTTCACCGCCACGTGTACCATATGTGGTACACGNTCGGCATGTAATTTTACCTGTGTGAGGAATGGCGGTTAACGTGTTAAGTGATATGATAAAGGTAAATAACATTACGTACTCTAAAAATATTTTTTGCTTTACGATATACAAAGATAAAATTCTTTGCAAAGAGCTCTTTGCTAAATTGTGGACTCGTCTCCATATTTTTTACGAGGTCACGTCACTGTTCTGATATGGGCAGAGAGAAAACTAGCTGATAACTTGTGCGTTTACTGCTCGATCGTCCCCTCTCCTTAAGCTTCTTCTTTCTCCCACAAACAGATTTAATTTTCTCCCTTCCCTTTAGATGCTGCATATTTGGTTGTCTAGGAGAAGCCACAGTGGTGGAAGCAATAACTCCCCTTTCTCTTCATCATTGTCGCTCAAGACATACCACCGTATCTATTTCTTTAATACCAGCCCTTATTGCCCACTCTCCTGGAATGCGCTGTCCATGAACTTTGGATGGACTTACGGGACGTCCATAATCTTGTTGATCCCTTGTAGTTTTGCTCTCTGCAACCATTTGCGATCTTTATAAATAGCTTGTTATATCAAAAGTTGCGAGTGAACAGGGGAGACGATTATTTGTGGTAAATTCATTCGACTTCAGATAGTGCGGGAAAAGTCATAGATGAGGGAATTCACCTTGCTTTGATGTACAAATCGATTAGATCCTCTGCTGTGCGTGGGTGAACCTCCAGGTGCTCGCGATGATGCCCAGTTAATTTTGTGCACGCGTAAAATCAGTCTCTCTTGGCGGCCGTACTCTAATTGGATACTCATTTAGTCTGTCGTACCATTGGATTATATGCTGTGATGCAGTTTAATAATTGAATAGCTTGAACACAAGTATTAGAAGCGATGAATTTTATTTCCATTATTTATGGATGTTCTTCCTTAGACAAGATCTGGTACTCGAACGCTGTAGCCCAACTTGAGCCAGTTTATTTGTATTTAATGGGAAAAATTTACTTAACAGAATAATTTTATTCAGTCTTTTGATGAAATACTGTATAGCAAATTTGATTTGAGATTCTAATTATTTTTCCAGCCTTGCTTTTTTCCCTCTCCTATGCAAGAGGGACTTTATTCCATTACACTTTGCTGCTCTTGTAGTCTACGCAGTCGTGAATGTCCAAACACTGTGTTATGTTATCTGATAGGTTAAGCTTAAATGCAAATTAACACCCATCAATTTTACAGTATATATACGAACAGAAAGTTTCAGCACTGTGGACATGCATCTTACGTCTCTTACAGTTCACGGTCCTGAATTAAATATTTTACTCTAGTTCTCATTATTTTTTCTTCATGTTGCTAATGGGGAATCAGTAAAGATTGAGGAAACTCATCGAAAATTACACCACTGATTACTTCCGTCACTGACATGAGAATGCAGGTGTTGGTGTCGCTTCAAGCTATGTGAAAAAAGATGAATTTCGCCGCATTGATTGCAATTGCAAGCTTTCTTCGTGAGAGCGTGTTGCCGAGGATTGTTCTTTAGCGTGCCATGGGACCTTCTGCTTACAAACACGATGGTCACTTTATATCTTGACTCAGAGCAGATTCATATTTGTTTCAGTTCCTTCACACTTCAAGCCTTACTTTATGCTTTTTCATCACACATACGATCCATCACGTCTTCCGCGCACTCGTGTCATACCTTCAATTTTTTTATCACACTCTCTCTACTTTTGGTGATTTTCAAGTCACGCATATCCTCGAAGTCCCTCTTCCTTGATTTCCTCTTCACAACTCGCTGGAGCTGCACCATTATTTACGCCGGTCTCAGCCGTCAGCTTTCAGTCCATTTGCTGCCTAATTAAGAGTGATATTCTGGAAGCTTTTTGCGTCTAATTAATTCTCGCCGACAGCAAAACGCTCTCATTAAAAACGGGCCCGTCACTGGGATTCCGCACATCGGGAATCGGGAATTGCTAATAGGCTTTCGTAATTGGGATGACCGTGACGGATTGACAGCCTGACGGAGCGCTGCGAGTCGGCGAAAAATTGGAACATCTTTGGGAGGCAGTTAATGGGCGGGAAGAGATGTCGGAAGGCATGAAAATGTCCCCATATTTGCTACAAGAGTTCACTGGGTACTACAACCAGGATGAATTTTTATACGAGTTGTGTCAGCTTTCATGCTTGTAGGAATATTTTTTTATTTAATTCATGGTGCGTATTATTCTAGTTCAATTCCTCATGCCAGCAGTAGAATTTATTTCAAAGAGCCATATAATAGAAAATAAGACATTCCTCTTCTAACGGAGATACAAGCACTCAAAAATAAGAGATTAAGAATCGCTCAATTAGTTGAAAAATTATTACCCTCTTAGAAGAGAAATAAAACTGGATTACCTAATTTAGGTTGCGAAACATTTTCAATTGTTTAATGGAAGAAATAGTTTTCGTCGGAAAGCAAGACTACTCTAAATAATATTTCGAATTCTACAGGCTTTCACCGTTCTCGCAGGCTTGACTTTTTCAGCTCGTCGTCGTTACCGCCAATCAATATCGAACGAAAATCTTGCCACCGTCCGACCTCAGCCGTTCTCAGACGGCTTCCTTTTTTGTTCCTTTCCTGCTTTTGGCCTCTCATACTTTTTCGTAATTTTGGTTCTAATTAAAAAAGTGGAAGACTTTGAGTGACGCGGCTGTGTCGTCTCTCAAAGGCCGGATCATTTGTTCCGCCGAGACGAGGCTTTGTGGCCACGCCTTAGCAGATTAGGAGGCTCGACGGCCTCTTCAAGCCTCGACTAGGCGGCTTCTCTTCGCTTTTGCTCATAATTCCATCCTACAGCGCAGAAGTATGGAAAATTTCTAGGAAAAATCAAATTTACCAGAGTTTGTGTAATTCAGTAAATTTTTTGGATATCAAAATGCGGTAATATTTTATAACATTGTGTAGTAATTTACAACCGCAATTAATGCAAAAGTCTCTTAATTAGGACATACATCAGCGAAAGCTGCCAGAATCTCATAAAATTCGCTCTCTTTATTCGTCCTCTTCGTTTCGTTTGCGAGGCCGTAAGATACGGTATTAAGGTGAATTGTTTTCAGTTTTATCTTATTATTTCTTGGATTTTCTTCCACTAGTACAAACATAAGAATCCCTATTATAATACTAAACGTGTTGTGGTGAAACCATTTTTATGTCATTTATGGTCTTAAAAATTGATATATAAAATTAATGCTGTACCACGTCAACTTTGCTTTCAAAAATAGTGTATTTTCTTGCTTTCATCCTTAGCCCTAATTATTGAATATTCTCCGTAACTGAGATACTCATTATAGCTATTAGACAATTTATTACAAGAATATCGTTAACAAGTTTTTTTTTCGTTGATGGTATTTTGCAAGGGCCAAAATGACCCATCGATGGGTCATGTCGCAGTAAACGTGTTCTGTTTAGTTATTCCCACACCTGGAAAATCTACTCTAACGTCGATGTTTTCCATGTGCAGAATTCGATCAGACACAACTTGTCCCTGCACAACCGCTTCATGCGCATCCAGAACGAGGGCACTGGCAAGTCCTCTTGGTGGGTGCTCAACCCCGAGGCGAAGCCCGGTAAGAGCACCCGGCGGAGAGCCAACACCCTCGAGGGCGGTGCTCGATGCGACAAGAAGAGAGGTCGCAACAAGAAAAAAATTGATGTGAGTACCTCCGCGCTTGTAGCTTGCTTACTCTTTTTATGTCGTTTTTTGTTAATTTTCCAGACGTTTCCATTTTGATTGTTTTGTTATTTGCTCCGCTTGTGCATTATTTGTAAGCGCTCTCGCATACGTAACTCAAGCAGCACAATTTTTTTTGTAATCCTGTTATCTTTAATGTTAATGCATCGCTTGGTATTATTTTTGCATTTTGAGTGAGAAGTTCGGGGGAGGTCTGTACAAGCATGAAAGCGTTTTGTTTTTCAACAGGTCACTTTCGTTTTTGGTGCACGAGTGTTTTGTTTGTGTCTGTCGTTGGAAATAGAAATCCGTCTTCAACAACTTCAATGTCAATTTTGCTGTTTTCTCGTGAACTTCATATCTACTTATAAAATGTGCATTAAGTATTTTCATTTTTGTGTTAAATGTTTGTTTTTGTCTTTCTTCCAATTTCTTAGTTTATCCTTACCCATTGTTGGGGTTTCCTCTCCCTCAGGAGAACCTTCGATCCAGCCATGCCTGTACGACTCAGCCAAACCTCTCTCATGCCCATAATACTTTGGATATCGGTCTTCAACTCCCGCCCATGAATACGTATCAGGCCATGTCGCTTTACAACTCTCTCAACTCTTCCGACATGCGTTCATTATCCTCCCATTTCTCTGCTCAGAGTCGAGACCACTCTCGCCTCGTAACATCCCCTTACTCCAACTATAACCAAGACAGTACCCGCCTCATACCCTCACCATACACCGGGTATCCTTTCGTGCCTTCTGAGTACCAACCGCGGGTGTCGTCAAACGCGTCGTCGTGTAGCAGACTCTCCCCTATACCGAGTCAAGAGTTTGAGGGAGACCCACAGGTGGGTGCGAGGGAAGGCAACCTCAAGCAAAGGCTTGAGTTCAAGTTTCCTTTGCTGTCTATGTATGGTTGACATTGTTGTACTTGAAAGATTATGCAGGCTTGAGGGCTACTCTTGTGTACGCTCTGAGCATCATTACCGTAACTTGAGCTGTACTCTCTTGTCAGAGCAGGATTCTTAAAATCTTGATTTTTAGAAACGTGTAATTTATTTGCTGAAATATGTAATATGTGAACAATATTTCTTGAGAGCATGCGGAAGAGGGGATTTTTATTTGTGATCATTATTGCTCTATCAGATACAAAGCTTTACTTTCTGTTGATTTGAGCAGATGGTACCCATGTAAAATTTTATGAATGGGAGTAAAATTCAAGAATTGAAGAAATTGAATAGAACACTTAACTGGCCCGTCCTATCCATGCCTTCCCTCGTTCACCCCGTAGAGGAAATCTTTCACTTCTTTTTGCTAATTGAGCAGAGTGATCGAGCGCTCAATTGAAATTCAAATAGAATCATTTGTTGTTATATAACAACGTCAAAGAAAATTGCGAATAATTACTTCTTCGTAGCTCGACGTTGATCCTATCCACAGTTGCAATGCAGACTACAATGTTCACTAACCTGTAGTGTAGAATTACGTATGAAGAACCTTGCAGAAATCCAGAGGTAGCGTAAACAATGACAACACCTTGTGAATGTGAAGAAATGACAGTGACGTAGAGATAATATTCTCAATATGTCATTGGATGGGCTCAGGGCGGCTTCATACATACATCAGTAGGGAACATCATAACCTTTAATTTTGTTCTTCTATGTTCATATTTCTTCAATGCCACGTATCATCACTTTGAATCGCAGTATTCTTTTTTCTAAGTAACCGCTTTAAATGCAATGACATCGAATGCATGGATTTTGTTTTCTTTTAAGTTAGACATGACCCATATGAAACGGGCGAATGTGAATTATATTTTTAATGCGTACCTTTTGGACATGCAGGGATATTTTCAGGTATTTTATTTTATTTAAGATATTTGATAGATTCAATTAATCTCGAGCCGAGGTTTCGCTAACGAAACCCGTGTATTATCATTGTTTTATAATCCATGATTTACACATACAGCTTAACAGTCAAGACACGAATGTCGATGCGCGAGGCAGCAAGTTTGGTGTTATAAAAAGTGACCTATCTTAATTGTGGACGTACAGTGCCGTGGTGACAAAAAGTGTGCTACATGAAATGACATAAATAAGTTGGAGGCGCAACCAAACAAGTCTATGACAGGACGCCATCTATTCTCACCAGACCATTTTAATAAAAGTCTCATTCGCGTATTCAGAGATTAATCTAAAATAGGTATCGAGCTGTCTATGACCACTATTACGATGCTCCACCACTGTGCTTTAACCCCTAGTATATCGCTGCCAAAATTAGCACCATTTTCAGTTCCAAAGTATTTAAGCAGTTAAGGCCGCAGTTGCACCACTTTGCTTTTGATCGAAGAAACTATGTCGCTTGCCGCTCGGAGATGCTTTCTCGTTGTTTAATGTATTGCTCACAATCATGTCCCAACAGGGACAACTGCCCATCTCCCCGGCTTTGGCAAGCTGGAACGCTCACCACCCGGACTACTGGTCGCAGGCCCAGCAGCAGGCGAGCCAGCAAGCCCAGGCCATGCCTGGGCAACATCATCCCCACCTTCTGGGCCAGGAGCGCTTTCCTGACCACATTGTTGAGAACATCGGCAACAATTTGGGCAACTCTCTGAACCTTAGTAGTAATGATACGTGGCCTCGCCTACACCAAGCCTCTGCTATGGCTGCTGCAGCTGCAGCTGTGGCTGACAGCCATGGCAATGCCATGACCCCTACCGACTGCCTCAAGGGGAACGGTAGCCCACAGATTCCACCTGTACAGATATCTCCAAATGTGCATTATCATCAACATCATCACCTTCACAACCATCTCAGGGTTAATGGTTTAATGCAGCAGCAGCATGTACAAAATCATCATCACCACCAGCACCAGCAAGCAATGCAGGTGTGAAGTTTAGTTTTCCTTATTTCCAAAAATATTAAATTCTATTTTTTGTTTTTCAATGGATTCGGAAGCATTTCATTATAAGTACACGTAATACAGAGTCAGTGGATTATAAATATAAATGATATGAATAAGGGTTGAGCCAATATGTTGCAAGGTCTCACGTACTTTTCGTCCATACTTTCAGAACTATCAACACATGTATGATGAGCCATCGCAACGCTTCGTGGCAGGACTTCACCCACCAGGAACTGGAGCCTCGGGCTGGAACTCGCTACCCAGTAACCACCACTCAGGGACGGGGCACCCCAACCACCACCTCCTAAATAACAATTTATCGCATAACGGACATGGGTTACCACCTCATCCGCAGCAGCAACACCAGTCTGTCTCGATGAGAGGAGGCTACCCGCACCAAACGTCTTCTCATGAGTCACATTCCCAACAGAATCCATACCAAATGAGTAGCATGCAGGTTAGTCCAATGTTGGAGTGTGCCTCAAATTTTTCGAGGATTTTATCAAAACGAGTCTTTGTTTAGGGATAAAGCGTTGCTTTACCAACTTTCCTCATTGATGGGAAACTTCTATAGTATATTTTGACTGTTTGTAAATAGCCTCGTGACCCAAGGAAGGTCAGCTTCGTGCATTTGTAATATTTGTCAAGGTATTGCATTTCTTCACTGATTTTTATCGAAAGTTCTGATATTTTTACCTTCTCAGATGGGCAATGCACATATTTAACGTGACGATTTTAAATAATGTAAAATGTTTATCCCTTCGTAGGCCATGTCACCGGCGCACAGCAGTCACAGCATGTCCCCCACGCAGTCTCTGGGCCACACTCCAGATGCAGACCTCCGAACTAACCCTTTCCCCACCCCTCCAAATTCGCTCCCTCAGCACCATCATTCGCCTTCTAACTGCGCTACACCGCACAGCGGACAACCACAGCAGCAGCAGACCAATTTACACAGCGACTATCCTATGAACGCCCCCAACACTTCCACAGCACCTACCTCACAGCCGGTCGCTGCTCTCAGCTCGGACAGCGTTGCTCTTCCAAGTACGAGCAATTCAAGTAACCCAACCATGTTACGGTCGGCTCTTACTGTTGGTGTTGACAAACGCCAACTCCTGCACCACCACCACCACCACCTTCATCAGCACCAGCACCACCACCAAGGCACAGCTCCACAGATACCAATGCCTCACATGAACGCCCATGGCCGGCACGCTGGTGGTGTGATCGACGAGTTGTCCACAGACTGCGATGACATCGATGTAAACGTCATGCCCATCGTCTCGCAAGAATTTCCTTCGGAGCTGTGCGAGGTAAAGAATAGAGTTCGTTACACGAAATCTAGTTGTGAGCGAGGCGATTTGATGTAAATATGAGACCAACTAAGCCTTTCGCTTAACTGATAAGAATTCTTACACAAAACCTGTAAAAACACTAGTTTAACAAATAAAAAGCCAAAACTAGTGCTTTTTCAAAAAGTCACTGAGAGCTAATAAAAGATAAAAAGTAAACATAATTCGAAGTATAAAGTATTCACTGAGAATCATGAATACATAGATAACTGTAACACCAAATGAATAATAAATAAAGTTCAGGCTGACATGGGCTCCATGGGAACAGCAGTTTTAGTATAGTCTTAAACAAATTTCGTTTTAGAAATTTTTGAGTTCGATAAAAATATTGTCTTAATTTTTCATCGCCTCTCTTCGAATTCGTTTCAGGTTTTCTTTAGAAAATGTATTTAGTTTTACAGTATAAGCCTGAACGTCACTCTGGGTTATTGAAATGAAGCTGTCGAATCTAATATGCGAAAATAGGAGTAAAGGTTGCTATGTGCTCTAGTTTCTGAAGTCGAGGCTTCGAATGACACTGCAGTACATCAAACCGCAACGCTAGTGCAGCCTTTCATTTTATTAAAAAGTGAGACATGCTTAGTATTGTATTTACTCACAATTCATGGTTAATTGGTCAGCAAGCATCGCTGCCCATTTCACCCTGTCAACGAATATGCAATAGGTTTGCGAAGTGATTTGAAAACGGCTGTTAAATTTCAAGTATAAAAATAGATACAACTATTATTCAGTGATCGGTCACGCAGAGTTTTTACAGTATACCCGGAATCATAGTGTCACCCACTACGAAACTGATAAAGTGTACTTGACCATTTTCGAGATAATCTATTTACTTTTGTACTTGTGTATCTCATAATGATGGTTTATGTAGTTATAATCATGTACACTTGATTTATCAGGTTACATATATATCTTTGTTCTTTAAATGTCAGCTTACATAATGTAAAATAACATACTTCTCAATAGTTCTCAAAATCCAGTGACATTTCTAATATTTTTAAACTTATTCATGCTAATGTAGTGAGCCCCCTTTCTTCTCTTTAGAGGATAAGAAGGAAACAGCCTGAAACCTTGATCTAACTCATGACTAAGTTGCCATACAGACTGTCAAAGAAAATAAGACAACACGTTTTCTTGATGCAGTTTACGCCTAGAGCAATTAAAGTAGATTAATCATAGCAACTGTTAAACATAATATGACTTTGTTTCATACGAAGTAAAAAAACAAAATGTTAATGCTTCATTCTTTCTAGTATTTATAATGAGAAGGCTTATGAAGAAAATAATGAAAATATTTGTAACTCTGAGCCAATATCTGTGTAAAAAATTATGTGACGACTTTTGTAGTGATAAAGCTCGTTGCCGTTTCACGTAACACTTCGCACGAGATTAGACGCGATGTAATGCAGAAAAAATTACATTTTACCTTCCTGCGACTTCAAACGCGTGAAGGCATTTTGATGATGAATTCTATATTGTAACCATCATCGCACGCCTACCATTATCGTAAAAAACATATCATCCTTTTATTCAATTCCTAATTCTCGGTCATCTTAGCATCCTTTAGTTTGAGTATGAATTTAACTTGCAAATTTATAATTTTACATAAAAACACTTTTCTTTTCATTGACTGATATGAGCGTCCGATTTTTGTGCAGTTTACCTACGTTACAAGTGTAATTGCATTATTTTTTCCGTTTGTGATGGTGTTGCAACTCGCTTGAATCCCTTTTTTGTTCAGGTGGTGAAAAGATACGAGCTGGATCCCGACATCAACATCCCTGAACACTCGCAGTCACAACTGTACTCGCCCATGTCTTGCCATCAGTCGAATGAAGCCTCGAACAGCCCCACGGCCACTGCAGCCATGGACTCTGGCAACTCAAGGCTCCTTGACCCAACTAGTCACCGCCTGCCCTGGCCAGGCCAAGGCCACATGTGTCATCAGTGACAAAGTGCCACTTTGGAGGACCAGGCACCCGATGCTGCAACTTCTGTCACAGCGATCGTTTCGACTGGACTCCATGAGCAACAGAGTCTCACTTATTCTCATCACACGAATGCATTCATGCCCCATCAGCATTTTTCGCCAGCTTATCATTTTCATTCCATGTACCACGAGAGAGCAGCTTTCCAGCAAGCTCAGCATGCATATCATCGTCACCAAGCTTTTTACCAGCAAAGTCATCCGTTCCTCCCTCATCAGTGCGCTTTTCCAGGCCGGCAACAGTACGTGTCTTACTACCACCACTCGAAAATGCATCATAAAAACGGACTAGAGCACCCGTATTATGTCAGTACGCACAGAAATTCGTCTGAAGGATATGGCAACCAACCTGGTCATTTCATTCGCCAGTCGACGTCGGAGTCGTGCCGTCCCAACATACACATCAAGTCTGAAAGCGAGGATAAGCAAAATTGTGATTCAACGTCCGACAGAGGTTGCCCAAGTAAATACGAAAATGGAGTTGCAATCTCAACTGACCACGCTTTCTCTATCAAAAAAGAATGCGTGGGAGAAGGTGAAGTAGACGTTGAGACAACATTAAATATAGATCATAATTTAGCAATTCAAACCAACATTAAATGCGTTCTGGAAGAAGAAGAAGAAGAAGCTGGAGAGAAAGATGAATCCACTAAAAGAGAAGAGGTAATACGGAGGTCTGTGTGCGAAGTGAGAGATGAAAGTTTGCCGCTGAGATTTAGGAGCGCAGATTGCAGATACTCTCTGAACCCTTCTCATAAGGAAGTTCACACCAGTGCTTCTGACTTTATTGAGTTGGAAACCAGAAGAAGTGATGGTACAAGTATCGGGAGCGAAAGAAATGAACATAATGAAAGTAAGACAAAAGATCTGTTGAGTGTTGGTTAGTGTACTATGATACATATCTAATTATTTGTCAGTACGAAAATTTTATGATTGTTTCGTTATGACTGATAACTAAGTTGTTAAACGTACTGTTTTTAATCAAGCTTTAGGTTAGCAAGCAGTACGTAAGAACAAAAGCCTAGACTGCTGAGTTGAGCGTTTCCGTAATATCGCAACGTTAAACTTAAAACATAAAATTTGAAATTTCTTTCCGTTCAGTTTCCAAGTGTGAAGATAACGAAAGAATTTTGAAGAAAATGTAAAAATCTCTTCAACCGTCGCTTCAATACTTCCATGAGCTGTGTGAATTATTAAAACCATTGAGTGTCCTACGAAAACCGAATAGATAGTTGTTACTATCAAAATACAAGAAGAGACAACTGTTCCTTTCAACAGAAAATGGAGGCTAATAGGGGATTATATATTGTTTCGTAAACTATTTTTTAATAAGTGTTATTTTGCTCACACACAGTAGGAATGTATGCACCTCTATTCTATAGTGCATTTCATTCCGATGATTATTTTTTGTACAAGAACACGATGTCAACGACACTTGTAGTGTGGCAGCGGACGCTGTCAAGCAAAGCAACTTTTTTTCGCAACTGTTTTTAGTTTACTCGAAATTAAAAGGTGTACTAGAAGTGTAGAGTAGTGTTTTTACTTTCCAGTACTGCCCTGAAACTTTTATGCTAATGTTCCGAAGTTTTTGTCAAGCAGCCTTCTGCAATTAGCAAAGTATCAGGAACTTAACGACTTGTCGATAGTAGGAAATACGAGGATTACTGTAATCGGGTTTAAAGTTTCATAGCTATCGGTAAATGTTGCTTTTACGTTTTGATGTATTCGTGACATGGAAAGTGTAACAACGGGTTGAGACTGGAGAAAGAGGAGAAACGTGATAGAAACAGTCACTTTTGAGTTGTTAATGGAGCGCTGTATTTTTACAGATTGGCAATTCGAGATTTTATCTGCTTCTACATTTTCGTATATAATTTCTCATTTGGGACAACTCCATGCGATTGCATAGCTTAAATAGTTCAACTCTGCCACTTCACCACGTATTATCTCGGCTGGCAGCAAGTATTATTTCCTTTTCGAATTTCCGTCACTCTCAAACACATCTACACGCTTGCGTGGACTGGGCTGGACTGGCATCATGGCATACGGTCAGCTGTCGTACAAGGGACTTTAACTTGTAGCATTTGACTTTTTATTGAGCTGTCACGTTTAGCTTCCGAATTAAGTGAATGAATTCTTGGTGAGCACTGCCAAATTTCTTCTTTTGATATGCCCGGTTACAATGCTGCGCATCTTACTCTGGAGACAAATTATCGTAAATCTAATCGGCAAAAGAGCTCGGTTGCGCTTACTGAATAGTATTTAAATTCAATACTTAATTCGAAATTGGGCTTTTGACGTACTAAAATTTAATCTTTCGATAAACAATTTCAACGTAAGAGAACATGTCATGCAGCAAAACATTGAATTTCTCTAATTTCATATTTTTCGGTGATAGTCGTTTGAATTACGAAAAAATTAGGATTCAACATTTTAGGAAAGTTTTCCTTGAATTGCTGGTATTTATCTTATACTTCCTATTTTTCTAATGAAATTTAATCTATGAGAAAATTGAAACAACCATGCAGCTCGCAGATATAATAAAATCCCTACCGCAAATGATGACTGTGGCTAAGCCTGGAATAGCATAAAATATTTTCAGCCTTTGGTTCAACTCAAGTGTCACATTCATGACGACACACATTCAAGATCTTGGGATAAAGCCTAAGCATGATTTATAGAAGAAAGGTCTGATTGTCACGGGCCTCGGTTCAAGAAACACTCTGGAAAGCTATTTGTTGAATGAAAGATTAAGAGTGATAATTTCTTAACTCGTATTTGAACAGGGTAAGAATATGTCCTACTTAATTACACTGAAAGCGTTCGGACATTTTCGTTATCTGACACCTAACATGTTATATATATGTATAACCCTAACATTGTTTCTTATAAAAGGTGTCAGTTTGTTGGTCTCGCGTGACCAAGTACGAGTTATTGCTCACAATGTACAGGTAGTCTTCGACTTACGGCTGCGTTTAGTTACAGCTCTTCTCTCGGTTCGATCAGCTCTTCAGATTTTTGGTCAAGACCAGACGGTCGTAAAGTCGATGAGTCACGAATTGCATAGGTCGTAAGTCGACGACTACCTGTAACTATAAATATATAGTGAGCAGCTTCAGGTCAGCAGCACTGGCTACACCTCTGAACAGTCGCCCTAAGCATGGCTATGTGTTCTCACCAACTCTAATCGTAGCCTGTGTTGATGTTTGTAAATTTCTTAAATGTTTGAAGCCGTGTATGAGATTATTGATGATAAGGTTGTAGCGCGTACTCACATAGAATAGGCAAGTCTATCATGTTTTGTACAAATTTATTTAAACAAGTTTTCACCTTAGATATGTGGACTTGGCAGGAGGGCAAATGCATCGTACTAGAGAGACGCTATGTCTGTCTTATATCATAAACTTTGTACAATGTACATAAATGCTGAGCTCAAGTTTAAACATGATTGAAAAAAAGTCCAATGAAGTTCATAGAGTCAGAGCTGATGATCCAGGAAGTTGTACAGATAAACGCTCCATATAAATTATGGAGCGTTTGAGTCAAGTTTGACGCACGATAATTGAAGAACTTTAAAATGTACAATTTTTCCCGTTTTGTTATCTTGTCTGAATAAGAATTACTTTCTTATGCATCCAAAGTGTACCAGAAAATTTCAAATTGGGACTGTAGATTGCACAAGAGTTGAAAACCATGGCAAGCGTTTGTAGATTAACAAAGCTTCTCTTGCACTACAGAAAATGAAATCTAGGGGGCATTAATTTGTGTACATAGCAATTTGCTTCCAGAGCAGCACCGGAAGGTGTCACATGCCGCCACCACGAAGCCTGAAAAGTTTGTTGTACTGCGTATCAGGGTGCGAATCTTATTCTGACAGTTATCGTTGTCACTTATTTGTTAGCATTGTAAGCTATTTCTTGTGGGCTGTGGTACCAGTAACAAGAGAATTTGTAACATTTCATGTGGATGACCCTAACCAAATTCTCCCTCCGCTGCCTCGAGCAACGAAGTGGTAGACACTCCATGATACCTGTAACTGCCTCTCCGATGGTCTCCAGTGAGTTCACCTGGAGCCGAGCTCACTCCAGTGAGTTCAATGGTTCACGTGGAGTAGGTGGCCTGGGACACCTGCTTCCAAGTATTGGAGCAGCATCGGTCGCAGCGAAACAGTAGCTAGAAGGTTCATCAGCTATAATAATGTCGTTCGAAAGTTTCTCCTTGTGCCCTTACAATGTAGCTCACTGTTTACTGCACAACTCCGCTAACATGTCTAGCTTTCAATGAAGTGCATTTAGAAGTACAAACGAGGTGCATCCAAAAATTATCAAGCTATTAAAGTTTTTAAATAAGTACCTATTTTCAGGGGGAAATTTATTGCCGACTAGCATTTTAAATGACCCCGATTTTCTGCCCCTTTACTGGAAATTACAATTGACAATTAATTTGAAAGTCTCAGCAGATTCTTTTACTCGAACTACATTTTATGGTCTTGTGAACATAGTCAATTCGTAGAGATATATAATTAACCGAATAAATGAAAGGTAACTCTTTGTCAATTTGACGTTGTAATGAGTAAATATGCTTGATTGATTCTAATGGGGGCGTCAATAATTCTTGTATTGCATGAGCTTATCGAAGTATTACAGTATTTCAATCGTATTTGTCAACATAACCAATTCCATTAATAATTTATATTGTGTATCTTATGAACCAAACCCGTTTTAGGTAAATATTTTTGACTCGCGAATCGCCGATAAAATTAGCTAGTTTTTATCTTTCATTAAAACGCATATGAATGACAGTACGCACTCTAGAGATGCACTGCATAGTCTGATCCAGCTTGAGTCAGAAATGTTACAACTCGGTCGAAACAACAACAAATCTCGCTGCTTGTGAATTTTCACTCGAACACGAGCGAAATATATACCTTTTGTTTGACGCAGAGCGGGCTTACGGTGCCCCCTCTGCGTCAAACAATATCATCTTGTGTCCCAATTTTCTACTAACAATATGAGCATAGTGTTTGATAAAGGGTTATAACTCAAAATTATGTTAGTAATCCTACAATTCTCTGACTATTGCAATGACGGTCTTGTGACTATGTTTTATACACGTAGTCGGCGTGTTACGAATGCGTTTGGTTCCAGCTCTTCTCCCGGTTCGATCAGCTATTCGCGTTTGTAAGCGCTTTAGATTATTGGTCTAGATCAGACGGTTGTCAAGTCTATCAGTCATAAGTCGTAAGTCGACGACTACCTGTAAACGTTACCATTTGTATGCATTTTCTTGCAAGCGAGCATTGTTTTCTTCTGAGTTTAAGGTCATTGCGAAAAGATTCATTTCTAACCCCCTCGGTTTCCGTGCGAGCATTTTGTGCATCAGTTGGAACAAAAGTTTAAACTACTGGGCAAACAAACATAATTGCATATTAACTAGAAGTTGTGAATACAGCCTTGGAACAGTTCACTCTAAATGGTCGCTTCACATCACTTTCTTTGGACCACATTTCATACGGATAGCAAGCTTTAAAGTAACTGAGAATATAATATATAACACCATACAGCGACTACAATTACATGACTGTACAGGTATGCCAGCATTTCACATATTATTCTAAAATTATTTGCCTCCATGACTGAAGTATACAAGTGTAAAATATGGAAATAATGCAAAATTTCTTACCTTGTACCTAAATTTTAAAGGGGTTTAACATTTATTCAATGGCTAAGTATACTAAACTGTGTGAACAGAAGGGGAAGTTTTAAGTATGATAATACAGCGATTTTTATCAGCGCTCGACGCTAACGATCAACGAGTTAACGACTGTGAGAAGTTGCGCTGTTAATTTCTTGATCCCTGAGAAGCAACGCAATATGAAAACACGATATTACAGTATTAGTTCATTTGAAACTCCCTAATCATATAAATGTGATCCAAAGAGAGTGAAATGAAGCGATCATTTAGTATGGACTGCAGAAAATGTGGAATCTATGCATAGTTGTGTTGCCACACAACACTTCTTGCACATAGAAACCGCAAGTCAAAAAGGAATAAGAAAAGGTAATGAATAATCAGAGAAGGCCAGAAAATGGAAAGAAGCTAAGTGGGCACGAAAGATGGAAGCCTCGAAGGCGGAGCTAGGGCTGAGGTAACTTGAGTGTTCCTCTAGAGACGAGAGTTCCTTTAGAGGATAGACAAACTTATCCTAACCTAACCCTACCGCGAATCCTATGCACCCGCATTGGTAAGGAGACACAATACGGCAACAAGAAGCGGGGAGCCAACTTCACGTTACGTAATGGAGTTATAGCTGTTTTTAAACGACGGATTAAGGTTGGACGACAATGAAAACTTGAAAATGCAGCAGTTCATTTAAAAACTCTCGCGCCAGTTAACTGAATTTGCGCAGGAAACGCATTTCCCGTTGAAAATTCAGAGAGCAGGTGTGCGCTTGCACAGAATTCATTTATGGGAGCATTGGCGTTTGACTTCGTCATGCTGAGTAAATTATCATTAAGAAAATATAGCGCACAAACTATATAGTCAAAGATACCGGTAATATTTCCAGATAATAAGTCATACACTTCAATTAAGATGAGGTTTTGTTTATACAATTGCTTTTACGTTATTTTTCATTTTATTCAAACTCTGCTCATACTTATTCTCTGTGGTCATTATTGAAATCGTTTAAAATCCACTGTTGCGTATAAGCTCGTATTTTTGTTCCTTCTCAAAGAGTTACTTTCTCAAAAGAAACCTTTTGGTCACGACCTTGATCAAGAAACGGCACTTATTTAAGAATGCACAAATAGTGTTCGCAACTGCTAGGTACCTGATATTCGGAAGGGTGAATATAAACCGAGATAACTCGAAAACCCTCAAACAAATAAAAATGCAGCCATTTTGAGGAGCTAGCGGCCCCTGATTGCTTTTGGAAACAGGTTGTTGGAGAGAATGTTGCAGCTTGAGATATTCTGGACACACCTCGTGCATGTACGGAGCTATTATGCTGTTGTTGTTCATTACAGGTGTTATAGTTTGGGTGCGAGTAAAAGTTAGTTTAGTTACACTGCGTTTACGCTCACGGCAGAACGCAGTCCAAGTTTGCATTTGCAACTTATAGACGGACATCACTTTCAGGTTACACATAGCAAGCGAAACCCTGCATAAATAGTGGATCCCTTGATAAGCATCAACGAGAATATTTGTAAAGCTGAAATGAGAGAAGAGTTAGTGCCAGCTCGGAAACATCGGTATGAGAAAATGAAGCTGAGTGTACATAGCGAGTAGCTTGCTGTTAATTAACTGCAAGCCGCCGCCGCCGCCTCCTGCCTTGTATAGAAAATATCGATGTTCCCATGTACAGCTCAGAGCATTCCACTTACGGCCGTGTCTACTTTTATTAAGGATGTTCCCCTCGACTGAACGTAGTGGAGGAATCTGTTAGGCGAACTTTCTCTCGTGTGTGATCGTCTCTTTTATTAACTTAGGACTTTGTTGACCAATTCTAAGTTACAAAATAAAGTATGTTTTTGTAAGTGGTCTTTCATTTCCTCCTCAAATAAAGAACTTTCCCCACAAGCGACCAACCGTTTGAGTTATAAACTCTGCAGAAGTTCAAAGACTCGTAGGCACTTAAAGAAAACACAACGTTTGCAGTTTTATAGGAATGTTATGCAAAAGAATACAATATTTCGAATCACAAGGATTCAAGACTCAGGAATTAATCTAAACAAATAATATTTCACTGCATTACAGACGGTGAGCGACGGTTATAACGAGTTATTAGTTCTATACATATTGGATCCTATGCTTATTTAAACATTAGAAGATAAGGAGGCTACTTACACAACCACACCAGTCCTGCTCTAACTTATGGTTCTAGGGTAAAACCGTGCTCTAAAAGATACTGATATATGTATTGAACACAGAAAACACAATGAATTGTTGTACATACTCTCAATTTCAAATGTGTTAGAAGATTTATTCTAATACAATTTTTGTTACAGAAAGTAAATTGTATTTATTCATATTTTCAGGTAGAAAAATGGATTTGGTAAGTTTCTACCTAAAACAAATAAAATGGCTAAAACTGATACTACTTTCAAACTTCGCCAAAGTTTCAACGGCGAGAGTTCAGGGGAGCAAGGCTCTGACAATGCTGAAGGTCTCATGGAAAAAAGTCACAATTTAGAACAATTTTACGACGAAGACCCACGTCCGAATATTTGAACATTACGCTAGTCAACCTGTCTACGACTATCCAATGTTCCGGTTTGTTTCATTATAAAACTTTATCAACATGGTAGCTACAACGACGTTTGAAAATAAGTAAGAAGAGGTATATTTTCTTAATTACTCAATGATAATCAACTAACGAAAAGAATAGATTTTCGTGTGTTTTGAGTAAAAATAAATCAGAATAAAAATAAATGAAATTATCCTGATTAGACTCATGAATGAAAATATCTACAAGATTAGACAGGCACTCTGCCTATTCATCCTTGTATTTGATGGAGCGAAACAAATTGTTATCATAAAAGACTGAAAATATAAAAAACATCATTACAAAAATATACAGAGATTTGTTCTAGTAAACGAAATACTGGTATTCATTACCATAGACTTTTAGAGATATCTGTCGTCGACCACTGGGCTGCATGATTGCATTAGCAACTTTTCCATCCCTGGCGGCAACCTCTATTTCAGTCATCTTTCGATTTCTGTAAGCCACACCGATCTCGTCTTCCATTCGATATTCTTCCCGACTTCCTCATACACCCGGCTTGCCCTCCTCCTGACATGACCCACGCCGGCGGTGTTTACGACCGTTTCCGAGATGGATGATCGGCGCTACAGAATAATAGAGACCCGCAGCTAGGCACTCGACAGCGCCTTGCAACTTCCCCGGAAGGAGAATGACTATAATTAGCTCTACTTAAACTCTTAAAAATCTAGATCTTAGTTTCATGCTCAGAGCGTAGCTTGTCAAATTAAAGAGGATAAAAATGTTATAAGCAGTACTGCTTGTCTTTTCCAGATAGCCTAGAAGCTCAACTCGCTTATGTTGCCGTGGCAGAGCGTAGCGATGGTACTGACTCTACTCATCACTAGATGCAGGTTATGCCTCTGTGCCCCTTTGACTAACAAGTCCCACCGCCTCTAAAGTATTAAATGTAAAACGGTGAAATGATCAGTACATTAAACGTATTGTTTTGAACCATTGGAATCTGTGTTCATAGTGGAATCTAAGTTGTTGCTCTTTGAATATCAAGAAGAGGTATTTAGAAGTGAAATGATATTGAAATACTGAAAAAAAACTTAAGGATTCCCAAAATCAGAAGAAAAAAGGAAAATGATGCTACTTTCGCGTCCTACATATGTGTATTAACTAATTATCATGATTTTAAATGATGGCAAACGCTGTATGAAAATAAAAATTCGTAAGGTGTCCTGATCATTGATTTATAATAGAAATTCGGTAATAAATAGAATACTTTCAATTTGTTTCCAATTATTAAGAAACCATAATATTTAATTAATATTCATATGTAAGACACGAAAGTAGAATCGGGTTTCCGTTTTTCCACTGATTTTGGGATTCGTAACAAGTTCATATTTTTCTCTATTTTGATATTTTTTTCATTCCTTATACTATTTCTTGATGGTAAAAAAAAACTACGACTATTTTCAAATTCTATTCCATATTGATTATTGAACATTTGCTGTTAATTTGTATTAGTTGAACGGCCAGCGAAATTTTTATTTCGTATGTCGTTTCCAATCATTATAAAATCATAATATTTTGTTATTATTTAAATGTAGGACACGAAAGTTGCATCGGTTGTTCGTCTTTCCTCTGATTTTGGGATTTTGGGAGTGATCAGAATTGAAAGTAATCATTTTTTCCGAATTTTTTACCAAAAATACAAAGGTATACCCATACGATATTATTAGATTTTCATTCGTTGTCTCCAATCACTCAGAAGCCATGATATTTCGTTAACATTTGTAGGACATGAATCACCATGTTTTCCTTTTCCCCTTGATTTCGTGTTTCTTACTCTATATTTTGTTTAGTATTTCAATAATGCTTCACCTCTAAATACCACTTCTCGATGGTTCAAAATCGACAACCAATTGCGAATCGTGTTTCCCTATTGATTACCTTGCTTTCAAGGTTAATTTGGTTGAATTTCAAAGTATTGTATTTGTTTAGAATCTTTTACTAAAACGTATTATTTGAACGCCGTACGAGCTTTTCATTTCATATATTTCCAATCATTATGAAATCATAGTATTTAGTTAATATTCATATGTAAGACACGAAAGTAGTATCGGTTTCCGTTATTCCATTGATTTTGGGATTACTATCGAGTTCATATTTTTTCTCTGTTCGATATCGTTTTCATTTCTAATACTATTTTTTGATGGTCAGAAATGGACAACCATTTGCAAATTCCATTCCCTATGACTGATCAATTCCAGTCAATATGATCATAATTGAAAGTATTCATTTTTCCGAGTTTTTTTTACCAAAAACGCAAAGGTATACTCATACGACATTTTGAAATTTTCATTCACTGTCTGCAAATCATTCAGAAATCCGGATATTTTGTTGATATTTATATGTTAGACGTAAAAGTAGCATCAGTTTTCCTTTTTTCCAATGATTTCGTGTCTCTTAGTTTATATTTTGTTCAGTATTTCAATAATGCTTCACCTCTAAGTGCTACTTCTCGATGGTCAAAAATCGACAACCAATTGTTAATCATGTTCCCTATGGATTACCAACTATTTACGGTCAATTTGATTGAAAATTATATGAAATAAAAAATTCGAATGGTGTTCAACTATGCTTTTAGTTAAAAATTAAAAATAAATTGAATACTTCAAAACTCAATCGAATTGACCGTAAAACCTAGGTAACCAATACATAGTGAAAGCTATTCGCAATTGGTTGTCCCTTATTGACAATCAAAAAGTGGTACTTAGACGTTGAAACATTATTGAAATTCTGGAAATATAAACTAAGAAAAACAAAATCAGTGGAAAAACGGAAACCAGAAGGTGATTCATGTCCTACGTATAAATGTTAACAAAATTTCATGATTTCTGAGTGATTGGAGACAACGAATGAAAATCTAATAATATCGTATTGGTATACCTTTGCATTTTTGATAAAAATTTTGGAAAAAAATGAACTCTTTCAATATTGATCAAATAGGCTGCAACTGTTCAATAAACAAAAGGGAACAAGATTTGAAAATCGTTGTCGTTTTTTGACCATCAAGAAGTGGTATTCAGAGGTGAAACATTATTGAAATATTGAACAAAATATAAACTAAGAAACACGAAATATGAAAAAAAGGAAAACCGATGGTACTTTCATGTCCAACATATGAATGTTAACAAAATATCATGATTTATGAATGTTTGGAGGCAAGGAATGAAAATCTAAAAATATCGTAAGGGTATACCTAGACTTTAGTAAATAATTAAAAAAAATGAATACTTTCAATGGTTGATCAAATTGACTGCAATTGTTCAATTATCAATAAGGAACCAAATTCACAAATCGTTGTCGATTTTTGAGCATCAAGAAGTGGTATTACGAAGGGAAACGATATTGAAATACAGAAAAAATATAAACTTTTTAGGAATCACAAAATCAGTGGAAAAACGGACAACCGATGCTACTTTCGTGTCCTACATATGAGTATTAATTAAATATTATGATTCTATAATATTTGGAAACAATAGGAAATAAAAATTCGTATGGCATTCAACTAATACGTTTTTAGTAAAAATATCTAAATAAATACAATACTTTGAAATTCAATCAAATTAACCGTAGAAGCAAGGTAATCAAGAAGGGAACATAATTCGCTCTTGGTTGTCGGTTTCTGACCATCAAGAAATATTCAGAGGCGAAACATTATTGAAATACTGATCAAAATATAAAACAAGAAACACGAAATCAGTGGAAAAAGGAAAACCGATGCTACTTTCAAGTCCTACACATGAATATTAACAAAATATCATGATTTCGAAATGATTACATACAAGGAATTAAAATTTCAAAATATCGTATGTGTATACCTCTGCGTCATTGGTAAAATATTCGGAAAAAATAAATACTTTCAATGTTGATCAAATAGGCTGCAAATGTTCAATAAACAATGGAAAACAGAATTCGGAAATGGTTGTCGTTTTTTGACCATCAAGAAATGGTCTTAGAAAGGGAAACGATATTGAAATACACAAAAATATAAACTTTTTAGTAATCCCAGGATCAGTGGAAAAATGGAAAACCGATCCCACTTACGTGTTTTACATAGGACTATTTACTAAATTTCTTTATTCCATAATAATTGTAGGCGATGTATGAAAATCTAAAATACATGGTATTGTACTTGTTTTGGTCAGAGAGTACTTGTTAAGTACATTTACTTGTCAGTAAATGTACGCAGTACTCGTCCTGCTATACCAACACTGCAATTCTGAAATAAACAAAAGATAGCGAGACTTCAAAATGCCTGGTTTCATTGGACAAACAAACGATTTGATGCCGGATTTTGCTGGTACATGAAATACATGACCGAAATCCAATGAAACTCTTTATGCCACAAACGACATAGATTCGTTTATTAATTACGTCTAAATAGAAAACAAAACTTCACCAGGGTGATTCCAATCCAAGAGAGATATTTATGTCCCTATAATACATGGAATCAGCTGAAAAAGAAGTCCATCGGAGCCTTAGATAGCTAACATATTTAGTTAACATCTTAACTTCCAGACGAAGCTCTGTAGTTTAGCTACCAAAATATGGTAACCGAGACTTGGCGATTATATTAAGAATTCAGTATCTTAGCTAACAGGGCTACTACGTAACTTAACTCTATTTTGCCTTGCTTTAGCGACTCTACCTCTGTTTAGCGTCTTGTTTGGAGTGTGCCTCTGCGTCGTTAGTTGGAACATCGCTCCTCCATCACCTCATTAGAGTAATGGACGCATTTAATGTCTCGATTAATACGGGTCACAAGTCGGCCTCTACATACAGTGGGTCAAATAAGTATTCGTAACGTCATGAA
>VOMN01065087.1:0-39176 GCA_014899125.1 Orchestia grillus
GGGGCACCTATAATTAAGGAGTCCAACCAGTGAGTGCCTGGCATACGAAGTTTTGCCGTGCTCTGACTGGAAAAAGTGCAACACCATGCACAAAAGTAAATGAAATTGGATTCGAGATGAAAAAGGTCTGCCTCTATGAGGAAGAGGTCTGCCTCTGGGTGAAAGAGGTCTGCCTCTGGTTGAGAGATCTGCCTCTGGTTGAAAGAGGTCTGCCTCTGGTTGAAAGAGGTCTGCCTCTGGTGGAAAGAGGTCTGCCTCTGGTGGAAAGAGGTATGCCTCTGGTTGAAAGAGGTCTGCCTCTGGTGGAAAGAGGTCTGCCTCAGGTTGAAAGAGGTCTGCCTCTGGATGTACGGGATCTGCTGTGAGGTGAAAATGTTCATATCTCAACATTAAAATATTGAGGCATTGTTAAGCGGCTGTGAAGTATTCCTGAAAATACAAGCAATGCAATTTTCAAGTTTATGGCATCGAAAATATTATTATCAGTACAAAACTGCTGAAATACTTCTATTCACTTTCAATTTTACGCATCGAAACCATACAGCGATCCATGCGAAATCGGGAAAATATTTCTATACCACTTGAATGAATCTAGATTTCAAACTAGCCTTCTGGATCCTGGATGCCTATCCGAATTTATTTATATCGTTTGCAGGAATTTATTCTGCAACACACTTGCAATGCAATTCGTAAGCGACGATTTAGAAAATATTAATTGCAACATAATCATTATGGTGATGTGATTAGTGCATGAAACATCGGCAGTACGCACGTTTATCGAATGAGAAATCTCTTTCAAACAGATTAAGTTTTATCTCTGTGCTCGTCTGCATGCAGGGAAAAACAAAATAATTTCTGAGTATATCTAGAAAGCAAACTTGTCATGAAGGGGAATAACTGATGATCGTTTTGATCAGTAATGTCAACATTACACCACTCTGCGGTGCGTGTGAGGTGAGAACACAAGACCTAGAAGCGTTCACTAGCAGTAGCGGCCAACGTCCGCCTAAGCTCTGGCCGTCCGTCATTAATTAACGATTGTAGTGACTGGCAAATTTTGAATTGGGTTTCCTCTTAGGGAGTTCATACTCCAAACAGTTTTTTCTCTCGAGTATTCTGCAGCAGTGGAGTGTGCTAAAATTTTAGGGAAAAATATGGCCGTGGAGGATACGAGCAGGGTTTTTTTTTCAAGTTTTTCTCCCCCAATGAATATCATGTGTGTGACATCTATTTATGCTACTGAACTGGCATTCCAAGACTCATTTCAGCATAAGTTTTTTTGTATTTTTGATGAAGTTTTTCATGGCCTACTTGAGCTCAATTTTTACTGGTCGGTCTCTTGGTGATGTATGATTGTTTGAACAAACAAACTTTCAGGTCGCAAATTCCTCGAGTAGAAATTATTCAGCGTTGGCAATGGTGCAACTTCAGCTGTGCCAATAGCATATTACATGCACTATAAAAAGTTTCTCGTAATAACAGAGGTTAAAAAAACAGGAAAATTCTGCTAGACGTGGTATATATGTATAATTGCAATAAGTTTGCATCGGTCTCATTGTCTTCACCCTCCGACGAAATTCCTTTGGGTAAAGACAGAGTTTATATAGTCTATCAAAACAAGAAAGCGCTCCGATATAAGTTTTGATGTTAGACGAATAAGCCAAGATAAAGACACAGTTCATCTTAATTGCAATTTACTGAAAGAATTTGGCACCCAATATCTCATTTTCATGTTCACTGTTTTTACTTTCGGGAAATCTAAACGCTATCAGACAGACATAAATTTGAGGTGTTTGCAGTGGCGTCAACAAAGCAATTTTAGCCCCATTAAAAATCGGCGCCGGCATTACAGGAGACAGGCCCCAGTGGGGGAGCACAACGCGTTACAGGAGACAGTCCTCAGTGAGGGAGCACAACGCGTTACAGGAGACAGGCCCCAGTGGGGGAGCACAACGCGTTACAGGAGACAGGTCCCAGTGGGGGAGCACAACGCGTTACAGANACAACGCGTTACAGGAGACAGGCCCCAGTGAGGGAGCACAACGTATACTACGGAGGGAGCGCTCGGACTGCGAAAACAATGATGAAGGCAAAGCCGCTGCCGCTCGGTGCCAGAGATCACCTTCAATACACGTACGCCGGCCTTGTTTGGTGCATGGTATGATTCGTCTTCAGAGGTCATAGTTCCAGGCAGTTGCTCGATCTTTGAGCTCTCGACTCAAATGTCGAATACCCAAGAGCACATATTTTGATAACCTCAAGCTAAAAACTACGAACACGTGTAGGAGTGAGACGTAACTTGTATGGTAAAGTATGCATGTGACTTAAGTACATCACGTGAATGATTGACTAGCGTTTTTAGAAAAGCTGAAAAGTTATGACGAGACATAAAATAAGCACTGAATATTCATATCGAGGACGTCAAGTAAAAACGCTGTACGATTTTCAGGTAGTCAGCATATTTGTTACGGAAGAATTTTATGAGTTTTCCTCTGAAATTCTCATATTGATTTTTCTGGTATTAAATCTTTCTCTCAGTGAGTATGTTTATATTGCTTACAAAATACTCGCTGTACTAACACGTAAGACGCTGATCTCTCCAACGAGTTGTCCTGCTTGACATTCTACGCCAATTCTAAATTCTAAACCTGTCAGAGAGAGTGGGCGACAGGAATTGTTCTGCTACTATCATGATTGATATCATTTTCATTATTGTTTTATTATAATACTGTATGCGTTTATCATTATCTGTTATTTGCTTATTTTTCTGAAGATATTTATGATTTTTCCCGTTATTGTCGTATTATCATTGTTATTATGGAATTGACAACTATTTTTAGCAGGAATGGTTACAGACATGGAGACAACACTGATCCTTGGCTAATAATTTTCATCTTATGACAACCTGAACCAATCCTATGGGCACCAAGTTCGGTCACGAGATAAATAAATTTGACGAGTGAGCTCGGGCCGCATCTCATGGACGACGACAATGTCATTTTCACTGCTTGCTGGTGGAAATGAGATATTGGAAATGAGTCGACTCAATTCCGCACCCGGAATTGGGGAGCCCATAGGATATAAAACCCGATGGAGGTCGTATATGTTCTCAATGTGATATATTAGCAAATCTAGAACCCTGTTAAAAGTCTTTTCCAATCACGCTATTTAACTTGATGACTTACTCGATCAACTTACTACTTTAAGGTGAATACTGCGCGCCATGAACAGAAGCGTATTGCAACATCACTAACATACATCACGTGCGAGTGGATAAAACTAATTTATGTCTGTTCACGGACTAGCGCCAGCTGACCGAACCGTACTTGGTCTGCGATTTTTTTAGGAATAAAAAACAAGGAAGGAGGAACGAAACTAACGAAAAAATTAAGTAAGAAAAAGCACTTGTTTTTACCGAAGCTAGTACCAGAAATACCACGAAAAAGGGTCCAAGCCTTGTTATTAAAAATGCTAGTGGGCGTGTACTTGCACTATAACATAGTGATGCCTACTTTAGATGTCATAGCACCCATCTTGGAAGCGGTCGTGACTGTGCTGTATTCACTGAGCTTCTTTATGCTCAAATAGTCCAATGTACGCTGTCAGAAAAGTGTTTTTTTTCTTTTTTCTTTTAAATATTGGGTCGACTTAAACACATCGCTAGGCCAAGGGGGGACACAAAGAGGCGTCTGAGAGAAGTCCTGGTTTTAATTTCTTATTCATATACTGCGTATCCGTTAAGTAGTGTAAGCAACGAAGGGTACTCAGTAGTTTATGATAACGAGGTACATAAGAGTGTGAAATCTTTGCAATAATTTTTTTGAAAATCTCGTCTTGGAGAAATTCTCGAAAATTTAACATGAGTCTCTAAATTTTCATATTAAATATTGTGGTGAATATACATATATGCTAACATATCCATCAATATTATCACTAACCCTAATTGTATAGTTACACATAAAATAACTCTTGACTCGGGGAGCACATCTCATATCGGTCGAGGCATCTGTTTATTTACATTGGTATAAACATTTTCCCGTACATATGTTACGAATTTCTATTAATTTTCAAGCAATGATCAGAAAAAAAAGAACCTTTATTAATTCCAACACGTTTTACCGTTGGGTTTTCAATGCCTTACAACTACTGGCGTGGTGAGGGATGTAAGGAATGTGTGGTTTAAACTTCCTTTTCCAAGGGAAGTACTCCCTGCTAACGTGAAAATGCCTTCGACTGAGCCGAGATTTGAACCAGGGTCCTCTCGGTTACGAGGCCAGCACGCTAGCAGTACGCCATGGAGCCCACTATTTTGTAAACAAGAGGTACGATTTTAAAAATGCCGTCCGCAAAATTTTGATAGAATACCTCGAGACACGTTTGACAGCCCTCGTACGTACGTGAGGTAATGGGACCCGCAGCATTGTTGAGGCGCTGTAGTACTCCCATGGCCGTAATCCCACACCTCGCTCACGTACAGTTAAAAGGTTTATGAATTGAGTTCCGAGGTTCCTCACTTAATCCCAGGTCTTAGTAACAACATACAGTACAGGCGACCATACTTTCTGACGTCACACGCTAGGCGTAAAGCGAGTCAGGCTGCGCGACTTGGTGGGGCACGAACTAACTTAATTTTTCGGTTGTCTCCAATTTTAATGCACTCCGAACGTCAAGGAATATTTTAATCTAGAATGCAACTTTTTTCCTTATGGAGGGAAACAGAATAAGAACTATTATAACATGAATAGTATAATTGATAGCATTATTTTTCGTAAAATATTATAACCATACCTTAAGTTCATTTTTCCAATTTTTCTCGGAAATGAAAATGGCTGCATTTAAGGTATTCTTTCGTTCACACCCAGACATTTTGTCTACTCATGAAACAAGGTTAATGTAGACAAGGTAAATAAAAATGAAGATTAGCCGTAATACCCCAATACAGTACATGGGGATGAACTTTTTCTTTGCTGCACTGCAGTCGCTCTCCTTCGACCAAAAACTTGTCAAACATTTTTCTCAATTGACCTTGGTCTCAGAGGCTTTTTATTCGTCTTTGCTAACAGGCTTCGGTCGTCTGAGGTAAACATTGGAACTTGCGCCTACTTCTCCAATACCTTCCAGTCTTGTCATGACTTTTCAGCTTTTCTAAAAACGCTAGTCAATCATTCTCGTGATGTACCTAATAAGTCCTATGCACACTTCACTATACAAGTTACGTCTCACTCCTACACGTTGCATACGACACTTGTATCGTGCATAACACCGATAACCTTCCGTGCCTCTTCTTTCTCCACTCTGCCGCACCATATCGATGCAGCCACACTCTTCAAACACGCTACTTCTCTTATTGCATCAACAGTTGTTCTTTGCCTTCCATCCACAGTTTGGTCACGTTCCAGTCCTCGGCCCCACCCACGGCCCAACTGTGCTCCCCCACAACATCCTCGTCGCGCTTGTGACCAAAACAGAGCTCGGCAAAATCATGTCATGCATTTTTTAGTTTAACATAAGCGAAATAGCCCGAAGAATGATTCAGAGTATATTTAACCTGAAAAAATTGCGTCTTGTAAATGAATTAAATGTAAATGAATTCCCTCCATTATCATCGACGTGCAAGTTTTGGTGAAATAATCTGACGGCACCCTTTCGGTGCTATAATTCCGCATTCAAATTTTTTGTTTCACCGCCTAGATGCAGTTATCTGGCATTGAACGGTTCGTGAGAGAAGAGCATCAATGCATGTCAACAACCAAGCGCGCGTCCACGCCTGCTTTGATATTGTAAGCATTCCGAAAATAGAATTGAGTCTTCGTGGTTCTGAGGTCGAAATCGAGGATGAAATTTTCGTGGGCGAGCTGTGTTCGTGATGTCGGGATCAGAAATTCAAAGCCTTAAAGTGTAGTGAAATTCCGTTTTATCACTTGTTACGTTTATATTTATTCCCCCTCCAGAGCGATACAGTTTTGAAATTACCATGAATGAGTTATTTTGCCCTATCAAGCGGTTAAAATTTTTCATGATAGTGTTTAATTATTTCGGAGACAACTTTCGATTTTGATAATACAGAATGCTGCAAATCTTTTCCCATAAGTCAATCACAGTCGCCATGCAATTGAGTAGAAAACTTGAATAACAGTTATCATTCATTAGTGTTTTGGTGCACTGGGGTCTTTTCTAGAAATTAGTGTCGAAAGATTATTCATTATATCGAGTACATACACATATCTATTTCATCTCGGATTGGCCATTACCTTTCAATCGCTTAACTTGAATAAAATGATCTAAATAAAATATTGATTCATATTTCTACTTCAGCTTATCACTTCTTGTGTACTCGATTTTAAATTGGGTAGATTAACAATTACGATATTATTTACCGCTCTTCTCTTCCATTAAAACAAGTAGTTCACTAAATTATTGGTTTCTATTGGAGTGCTTTTTGTAAGACTGAAGCATAATGTTGTGATACAAATCTGTTTCGAGGCACTTTATAGTTGGTCGGTCAGTGATCATGTGAACACAGCAACCATGTCTGCACATGAGGACAATGACCTAGGTGATCAGTGATCATGTGAATACAGCAACCATGACGTCTGCACATGAGGACAATGACCGTCAACAATTTAAATTCAACCCTAGCTCGTGGTGGGGGCGTAAGGTCCCTGCTGGGGCACCGCTGCAAAGGGCGGCCACATCTGCGCAGTTAGAGAAGCTGTCGCCAGAGACGCTGTGGAGGAGTCACGGGCCGTTGCCAACACGCCTGAAGGCAAGTGCATCAAAGATAAATACAACTAACCGCTCAACAATTGCTTTTCAGGGTGCTCGGCTGGAAGATAATAATCGCTCTATGAATGAGCTGCAGTGAATAAACTAAGTGTGATGGTCACCCTACTGGGATGGAGTTGATTTCCTTCACCGAGTATAGTTTTTGGCCGCTTCATGTATGCGGCGTATCTCATTGAAAAAATTCACGTAAAAAGTTTTCGATTGCCCTGCCCGAAATCTGTACTCTTATTATTTAGCTGTAATAAAACGCTGCGAGGATCGAACGCCACAGTTCAGTTTTTAACTGAAATTCAAAGTCAAAAGAAACTAAGTCGTTTAAAAATATCACTTGCAGCCTACGCCAAATAAATCCCGTGCTTGAAAACCGGCGAGGACTGTCACCGAAATGACGTGCACCCAGGACGGAAATACCGCGGCCGCTGTCACGCGGCCAGATCTCGGTGGTTCACAGCTCGAGAACAACAGACTCGGTGGCTGCCAAGGCTCAACGTTCAACAACTTTACCTTCATTTTGGTGGGTTTTGTGAATGTTGAAGAGGGTACTCCGTACTCTGAAGAGCTTTCTCAATGCCAATTATGAAAATTGGAGTTACTTCGGTTGGCTTTGTGAGTGCTGCAGAGGGTACGCTGTACTTTGAAGAGCTGTTTAGATGCTTTTGCTTCTAAACACTGCGGTTAATTTTAAAGAATGTAAACGAAGATTTTTTTTTCGTTCACTGTAAGACACTGTTATGAGGAGTATAAGGCAAAAGGAAATGCTTTTAAAATTAGAGTGATTGAAAAGTACAAGTTGGACAAACCAAAGAGTCCTTCACTTCCTCCTCTGAAGATAGAGTACAGTTTTTTAGATTCTCCAGGTAACTCAGCAATTCGAAAGAATTCGATGCCGTATTTCGCTAAGAATAAATTACTCATGTGACTAGAAGCTGAATATTTCGTATTGCTCTGGTTCGTTGACAACAGTTGAACTTGACATTTTTTTCGCTTTTCATGAAAAATTTGACTTTAGCCGTACGACTCTAGGGGAGGCAATTGGACTTTTCTTATCACGGGTGTAACTGAACAATTGGCGACTATCTGCCTGCGTGAGTGCATGGCTCGATTCTTCATGTTGGCAGATGAAAGAAAAAATGAGCATTACATATCGAGTTACGTCATACTCGAGTTTGAAACATCGATGAATTTCTGCGTAGAATAGTTAAGAACATGAAGTATGCAACCGGCGTGTATAATGCATGACACTTGTATCATAATTGGAGATGAGGGTACATTAGAAGGGTTAAACCGAGATGCATATATCACAGCGGTTATCTGGATTCACGTTCATATTTCTGGAAATATCTTCGTAGTCATGTCAAAATGTTCATAGAATGATCGACCACCTAAACTACACTCGTCAGACGAGAAGATTTGATTGAGACATAAAATGCCTCAAGATTTTATTAACCATTCTCAAGAAGAAGATCTGTCATCAAGAACGTACGCTGACGTTAAGCTATACCTACGCTAAAAAATATATTCATTTTAATAAGACGCAATAAAAAAGTAGCTTACTTATGTAACAAACGGTTGTTGCGGTGTTTGTGATGACAAGTGGTGGAGATGATACATCCCTGGCAGGTGAGGGGATGTGTTCAATTGTACACAAAATGTTCGTTGAATTTGATGAAGAAACACACATATGCATCAGTGGCCTCGCATCAGTTTAAGTGGAAATAAGTCTATCAATGAAATATGTTATCACGAAGAACGATTTTACATTTCGCATTACAACTTTGGAAAAACCAATATTTCTCATTCTCGAGAGATCAACAGATACTTGAATATTTCTTACTCTCGAGAGATGAGCGGAAACTTTCGCTTTGGGTTGAAATGAACGATGGATTCTATTGGTTATTGCTATATTGATACCTAGGATGTGAAACATGTTCTTCACTTGTTTGTGTCGTGGTCAATGCGGGGCCAGTTCTTCAAGCACCACCGTCCTCAGAAGTGGGGGACAATATGAGCGCTATTTCATCTCCGTTGCTGGTAGTTTCCATGGAAAACTTTGCGTGACTTTCGCTCAGCGTCGGTGAAACTTCACAGAATTTTGCACGGCTTCGAGATCTTAATGTCGTTAGGAGTCAAACTCAGACAGTTGGTCAGCAAAATACTTTCTTGGTGATAAAATCCTGTGTTCATTTCTGCACAAATCTGCTGCATTTGCAGTTTTACATGACTTCATTACGTACATACTGCCCGCTGTTGAAGCGATGAAGTCTATTAGTTATGGGCACGCTTTCTTGTATGAATAATTGTTATGATTGACTTACCCAATTTCTAATTTAAAATTTGTAACTTGTAACTGATGATTGTAAAAATTTGGCTTGTAATTTGTCACTGATAGCAAATACCGCCTAACACGATAATACCGTCTCAGTGTATCGAATGATAATTTTAACTAAATGGCTCAAGCAATTGAAATTGTGGACACGCATAGTTATTTCAGTTTTTATGCTGTCCAGTGTCCTTATCTTTATTAACTTTTTCTTTAAGAGAAAAAGCATTGAGGAGCAAATATATACATTGCATTACCAGTATATGTATACGAAGCATTCAATGAATTCACTACAGCATAGCCATTCCCATTTCGGGTCATATTTTCAAGATGCAAGTCATACTCTATAAAATCAGTATAATACGCTATTCATTTCATATTAGAAATAGCTATACGCAGAATTTTCATTTATCAATCAATATTTCACCATAGAAAGCCCGCAAGGCTCCATAATAACGAATTCGAGGCATTGAGTACCAAGTAATTTCGCAGCCTGACACGTCATGCCAGCGAATGTTGCACCATTTTAACCTTGAAGCCATCATCGATGAGGTTGTGCTCGGTGGGTCAGCGCAGGAGTCTCTGCAGCTGGACAGGCGTCCATGACGCAGAGAGCGCGGAGGCCCTAGCAACACACCTCTGCTTTCGAGAGCTGCTATTGGTGGAGGCCTCGCCCGGGTGAGGGTCTCCACTGGCTGACGTCCAACCCTCCCTCTAGGCACGGGTGTGAGCTTAGGCAGTTTTTCAGCTTCCTGATTCGATTCAAATGATGACTTAGTAGGCACACAAAATGCTGCAATAGGGTTTCTTATTCTTAATGTTCCGTTGGATACTTCCCATATTAGAAATTGCGGTATGTTCGATTTCACTTCTTGATGATCGATCGATGACAGCATGTTCAGTATTTATAACTTTTAAAAAATCACCCTCACAAGTTTCATACAGTTTCCTTAAGTTAACCGGGACTGAACGTTAAACACAATTACAAAATTTTAATTTTACAATCTTTTTTCCTTTAAAAAGCACATAACCTTTAACTTGACAAAGCGAAACATTTTCAGCTAGTGGCTTTCAATGTTCCATAAAATGCGCATAGCTGAAAGTATGCGCCTCGGAATCGATACTTAATGTTTTATGAGGAAGGAATAAACTTCACAGCGAATCGCAACTAAATTTCATTTGACTGTGGTTGATTAACAACGTGGTAAACTAAAAATTTATAACCCAGTTTTATTGATAAATGTGACTTATATGCTGTGCGTTTCAGTTCATCATTGACTCTCTTATTCACATCAAAGTTCTGAAGGACTAGAGAACAAGAGCGTTAGCGATAGCTCAGGCAACGCACCTATACTAAGTGGAGAGCAGGTCAAATTGAAATTTTTTGATAATTTTTGCGCGTTTTAGGTAAAAAGACCCGGAGGAAAGATCAAATTTGCAATAATATTTAGGTATTTCTTAATGATTTTTTCTATCATTACAAAGTAGGTATTTTTTAA
This sequence comes from Orchestia grillus, assembly GCA_014899125.1. NCBI lineage: Eukaryota > Metazoa > Arthropoda > Malacostraca > Amphipoda > Talitridae > Orchestia > Orchestia grillus. Next base: position 10,606 of record VOMN01065087.1, read on the forward strand.
TACACCTCAGGGAATTAGGCTAGAAAAGAGGATGCTCGCGTGACATCACGAAACTGCGCTGCAGGGAGACTCAATTCCCAGTTTCCCTAATACTGGCCACTTTGCTTGCTCTCAAAATGGCAGCTAGTGACACTATGCATTATCTATAATTAGAATCAGAGCTGAGGCTCTTTTGAGTTACTATTTTTATTCAGATCTCGAGAATTGTGCGCTCTTGGATGTATGTTCGTCCTGACTTGATCTAATGTGTATTTTAAATCATTTTTTTCGTATTATTTTCTTCCATATAATGAAAACTATTACAACTCAATGAATTGTCTTGGCTTGAATTGACAGAGGAATAGAAAATTTCTGAAAGCTGCGCTCCCAGTTTTGACCCCAAGCATAAGTTGAAAATACTTCATGAATTCCAGTAATATAACGTCTCTTTAGAACTTGCTACAATTTTCAGGATTAAAAAAAGAACTCTATTGAATGAGGTCGATATTTTGCTCAGTTGAGGGAGCTATAGCTTGAATGAAAAATTTGCGCAATCATTTCTTCACTTCCCTCATTTCTACACATATACAGCCATCGGAAAGAAGATGAAACGTGGCAACTGTGTTTTAATTCACAATTCAATTTGTCTTTTAAACTTCCTTTGCTTTTGCCGGTAGCACTGACCTGATGCCTCCCGTGCTAACAACACAACTCTAAGTGGACAATGGCCGAGCGTCCCTGTCAATTAATGGAGAATAATAAATTCTCATGAAAGTTCGAGACTTTAGTTCGTGAAACAACTTGCTATTTTACGTGTGAATTGAATGAAGTTTATAAAAATAACTTAAACTATTTTACCCGGTCCTCTAACTTTCTTTCGGCGTTTCTCCGCATCAGCGCAAGAAAAGCATTGCCAGAGAAAAGTATTGCTTTCAAAGCATTGTATTGATTCTCAAGACTTGTTTGTTGCGTTGTGCTCTTAAATGCAGTAGCAGTGATCTTACCTCACAACAAAAAGTTGTAACCGGCAGCGACTGGTTTCATCTACGCAGGAGTAATGTAACCGATGTACCTTCCCATCAAATGACTGATAGTGTTCATCACTCACCCATATTATAACTTTCATAGCGCCAGGGGCCGGTGTGCCGGCGACTGACCCAAAGGATAATGGTGAACAACAGGCATTTCGGTACATAACCAATTAACTAGGAGAGGATTGGGCAAATAATGACATTCGCTACTTTAAAGCTGCACCAATTAATTCTCTGCCTTCTTCTCAGAGGAAATATATCGTTGGAGCTTATACTATCAATTCATTACTTACGGGTGATGTCATTGCTTTTTCGCGAATTATTGGCCCCAACCTAGAGGGCTGCGGCCCAATACTTGGCACTATACACTAAAGGGTCATCGCGGTGTAACAAGCATCGAAAATGATCAAAGACAACCGGTCATATCCTGTTCTTTGACGTTAGGCTTAGGCTGCGACTAAAATTCGAAATAAAGTGGTGTGAATGACGTACTTTGGTAAATGATTGGAGCGCATCCTTGCATCCTAGTTCCTTACTACGCTGAGATCCAAACACCTTGGTAAGAAAGCTAGCCTTAGATTTCCTATGCGCATCAGGCAGGATTTCCAGAGCGGTGCGCTGTGTATTCATATATTCCCGAGGGACTGTTGATCTTCAGCAGACTTATTATAACCATCACTGTTGTTTTGAATGATGTGAAAAAACGCAGTGATCCAATGAGCTGTATTGGTTTTCATAGAGTTAACTCCCAGGATAAAAAACGTACTGCGCCTGAAATTCTTTTTAACTTCAGAAAAAGGAGATTTTTAAAACGAGCGTCAGTATTGTGAAAATTTGATTTTTTGAACCCGCCCTTACGTTCAAAGAATTTAGGTTTTTGCTTCCTATCTTTTTTACTTTAAATTTTTGTCGTTGTTGATTTGCTGGTCAACTCACGTTGGCAATGCCAGGAGTCCTGTCTTTCAGATGGCGAAGAAAATGGTTATTTTTGAGCCTGAAGTTCGATCTTTAAATTACGGGTGGAATGAAATATCGTGGCGTTATAAAAAAAGATGATTTATAAGCGGAAAACATCCATTCTGTGTACCTATTTCGATAAACAAACGATGGTACAGCGTCAGCGAAGAAGTAGTCAGCTCTGTTGTTTCTGTTAAAGGTTTCTTCCTCGTTTGGGAGACTATACCTTAAAAAATTCATTTTGTTGAAGAGGCTCGAGTCAATTAGTCACAAGCGCACATTTCGCATCATGGAAGTAAAATTTTAAACTCGATTGAAATCGAGCTTAAATAAAGTACGACACATATCTAAGACTACCTGTATATGGATGTACGGAATGGTCCTTAAATTCTCGATCGTGAAAATAATGTTAACCACCTTCTTCCCTCCCTCCCTTTCCCCCCTCTGTCTCTCTCTCTCGCCCCTCGACACCCACGCTAACAAGAATATAATGAATGGAATATGGCAACAGAAACGAGCCAAGGCGCGCATTCTTGGGTTCCTACCAGTCCCAGTTGCCAATCACGCACAGGCAAATGATTGGACGTGAAATAGGACAGAAGGATCAACCAACGAACAAGCAGTAGTACTGCCTCCCGTGTTTTCTGATTCCAGAAAACAATACGTCATATAAAATAAAATAAATAACTTGCTAGAAGTATTAATTTAAATATAAATTTTTATATGCAAGCAAAATCAACATCTTTTGAGTTATCTGCTTATTATCACTGTCTTTCGTACAAAGTATTGATGAAGATAATAATTAAGCGAATTCAAAAGTTATGGCAAGTATGAGAAACTAATTTAAATAAAGACTCCAAATGTGTACCTGCTATAATTTTCGACAGTGAAATTGCTTCTTAGGCAATTTCTTCCACACGATGCGGTCGTTGAGTCTAGAGAGAGTGGGATTACTCTCGGGGAGACTTTGAAGTTAACGCTATCTTCGGGCTATAAAGATTTAACTCATTTTGCAGGTCTGTGCGACCGGTTCAGGGATTGAGGTAAAGGCGCCTTGTATTGAGACTTGAGCCATGGCTTCACATCGTGGAAACGACCATGACGTAAGGAGAGCGTGTCCACATCATGGAAAATTTTCGTGCGAAGTACCGAAAGCGAAGAGTGATACTTTTTGTATCTTGCTATGTAGCATAATGGATATGTATACCTCGTATGTTTGGTGTTTAGTCGAAGTGATGGTCATGCAGTTACCCAGTTAAAGAAAGTTCTTACAGAAGAGAAAGTTCGCAATTCTACCACCTCTGTACCCTAATTCTACCACCTCAGTACCCTAATTCTACCACCTCTGTACCCTAATTCTACCACCTCTGTATACTAATTCTACCACCTCTGTACCCTAATTCTACCACCTCTGTACTCTTATTCTACCACCTCTGTACCCTAATACTACCACCTCTGTACCCTAATAGCATACATCGTGCACTAATGAATGCAGCGGGGTGTGATGCTGATGAATGTAGCGCGGTATGTTGAGAAACGTTTCATATCATTTCATACGCGAATTTTTTTCTACAAGATGTTGACTTATAGCTTGCGCCAGCTGGCTCCACACCATAGTGTTTCTGGACGAGTATCTTAGCTGTAAAAGGTAATAGAAGTTTGTTTCAAGGCTTAGGAGTTCAGCCAGGCCTCGAAAGAGAGGAAACTGAGGAACTATTTCTTCTGCATTATCCCTTATATTTATAAACAGGCTATCTGGCAGCTTTAAAAACAAGACACCGATGCAAACTAGCTGTTCTTCATAATGTCATCCACTTCTATCCGGATCAAAATAATGATAGTTCTGCGAAGGCTGGAAATCAGTACGAGAACAGAATGCTTCCTGTTCGCTGAAAAAGGCGAAAAATTACACGTAAATTTCAGAGACGACCAACCAGCTGCACGAATTCTACTTCCCACCTTCAAGCGGGACGGCAGCGTCGTGAGGACAGAAAGATCAAAATTCTACTGGCGTTGGCAAGATGGCAGGACGCATTCTCTGACGTAAGAAGCAAAGTGTAGCCCAGAATAAATTATGGCATGAGCATTTATTTGGGCTTTGTTTAAAGTTATTCTGTTCTACAAGGAAGAAATTAATCGTATTTCATTCATTCAGAGTTCGTCAATCGTATTTTGGGTGGCGTTTAGAAAACTGTTTACAGGCTCAGTAGTGAAATCAGTACTAAAAGAATAGTTAAATGTAAATCAATGCTATCAAAAACATTCTAAAAAATGCAGGTGACAGATTAACAACGAGGCGTGAGTTGCATTTAAGAATTCAAGAACCTGAAGTGAAGGATGCTGGAGAGTCCCTGAAGCGGCCACGATTTGCACGGAGACACTCGTCGCCCTTGACGTTTTCTAAACCCATTTTTTCTGACTCGGAATTTTTTTCGAAAAGCACATTCAAACACAGTCATGTGAAAACTGCCCCGTAAAATGCTCCCTGACGTTCGAATTGCTCTCTAGTAAAACTAGCAGTAAAATCAACTTATATTGTTAAAAGAGTTAATGGCTGCTTGCACACACGACCGACCGAGCTGTTTGCCCTGGACCAACAATCAGGAGAAGGAAGAGGAGGCGGCGAGATGAGGTTGCCTATGCTGGCTTCGCAGACGCCGCAGCAGAAAACAGCGATAAGGTTGAACTTTACTTTGTACGGTTTTGCTTGGCGCTCTAAGTATCATTTGCTATTTTTGAGTAGAATACCCCCAGCATGATAGAGATGTTTACATTATGGCTGCAAATTTCAGCATAATGCGTACAATTGGTCTTGTTGTCAGAGGTACTTGCATTGTGCTTTTTGTAGTTTTCAGCGAACAAAAGCTTAGTTGTCTTTGTCGGTTTCATTTGCTGTCGAAGATATGGAATGTTTGTCTTAAAAAGGATACATTTTGTAAATTCTTATAAGATCCTAAAATTGAGGATTTACTTTTTGGGTCTTCTTATTTCAGTGTAATGTGCAATTAAACCACGATTTGGTGAAAACAATATGTAAATTTAGAGTCAAAAAGACAGTAAATGGTTAGGTCTAGCTACCGAACGAACTATTTTCAGTTACCAGCTACTCCCAATACTGCCAGAAATATTACCTTCAGTTGAAATATTCATAGCAACTTCTATTGCACATTCATGTTTACTTGTTTTTGAACGGTCGTCAACTGACTGCTAACTCAGCTGCGAAAACAGCGCAGTATTGAGGATTGTTAACTCTGGCTCGCCACGGGGTAAAACAACAAATTTGTTATCAGGATGCGCTATCTCGGAATATGGGAAGCTGCAAGTGTTCAAACCCTAAACATATTCTAACATAGAACGCAAATCATAACGCGACCCTGAGCTATTTGTTTCCCGAATGAAAGTGTCAATATGATGGATCAATTCTGGGGAAAAAAATTACGAAATTCAAATTGTTTCAGCTCAACTTTCGAAACAACTACACAACACTCCTTCAAGAGAGCAAGAGCTAGGAAATCGGGATTTCGGTGGGTACGCGTACTGTGGATAAGGTAAGATTCAATTCTGCACTATAATGTGTTTTGAAAATGAGTGCACAATTTTCTGGGACATCAGAAGAGATGTTTTATTTATTCAAGTCACGTGCATCTTTATGGAGAAGAAATTTGAAATTCTCTGATCAGATAAACAACTGGTGATGTGAACGGTGCAATTTTGTGAACAGTGCAATTTACTCTGAGAAAACTTCTGTACTGCACTCGCCAGCCTGTCATTTCATTCAGCTGCTACGCACTAGACATTTAGCTGCTACGCACTAGACATTCAGCTGCTACCCACTTGACATTCTGCTGCTACCCACTAGACATTCAGCTGCTACCCACTTGACATTCAGCTGCTACCCACTAGACATTCAGCTGTTTCGCTCTAGACATTCCTCAATAAGTGATGGCGGGAAGTCATAAGTCATAACGAGCGTTACTGTCGTATAGTCGACAACCTAAGAACTCTAACGCTACAAGCGGCGTTACGGCTGACGATCCGCCAACTTGAACGAGTTGAGAGCTTTAGGTGAAAAGTTACATAGTGTTGAATGAAATGAATGTCTCAATAGTAGGCAGAATGTGCAATACTTCTTGACCTTGACAACGTGAGAAAATATACTGAATTGTGAAGTTTTGATCAGATATAAGAGTATCATTACCGTTGTTTCAATATTTGAATTAGGAGCTATGATTGCGAAAGTGACTTAAGATGGGCGTTCTTGGAAATGACATCGAGGGAGACAGCTGTAACTGGGAGCGACTTTTCAATGAGGACTGTTACAAAGCCTCGCGCGAGTACATGTATATTCTTTCAAAATACGTGGCGAATGTTTTGCTGACTTTCATGACATATTTTGAAGCTCAGTTTTCATTCCAAGTTTGAAGACATCAATTGCGTGGAGTTGAGGTGGCATTAATTTTCAGGTCTGAATGTCTCGACCTCCTAGAACACTTCGTACATCCGAGACTGCTTATAGAGACATCTGATGAGCACAGTCAGCATGTCCAATTCTAGAAGCTCGTTCGCCTCCATTGTTTTTAAGCTTTTGATTCAAATTTCTCTTAGTCAGCAAAACAAGCTCGCTTGAGCAGCTTATTCGGGTTTGTACACGTACAGGAGAGAAAGCAAGCACCCAAAATACTGCTGCGTTTGTTCAGAAAACGAAACTTAACTGTCCGAAATGCTAATGAGATTCAGGTGGGCACACCATTACGGGTGTTAAGGAACTACGAATAGAAGTTTTTTTCGAATAAAAGTGAATATTGATATCAAGAGACACTAAGTGGAGACTGATGGATGAGAAATATCCCGTAAAGTGAGTTGGTATCGCAGATGCGTTCAGAAATTGCCATCGTCGGACACGGATGCACGATTTTGTGATGCAGATCAGTTGGGCAGGCAGCAAAAATGCCTATCTAGTGTTGACTTTTATGACATTAGGTTGATTACCCCGATGTACGAGCTGACTAACGTCCCTTAAGGACATAACGCGCATGGAACAGTGAAGAGCATTTACGATAGATTCCTCTGCTCAGAAACAGTTCCTTCTCATTATTTTTACAGTGATAATATAATGAGGAATTATTGAATGGAAGGACGAGAAAAAAGCGTCTTTCGGGGCGATTTAGACTCGATGCTAGGGAGAATGAAGGCGGGCTGTATGCAAAATTGAAAGGATCTGCAACTTATTAAGAGTTACAGCACGGAACTCGTTCTGTTGGAGTGTTTTGTTCAGTTCTAACGATGGAACAATTTTTCTGCTGGTATTGCGACAATTCCACGTGGATGTTGGATCAGTGATACGAAAGTAAAGATGTTGGATCAGTGATACGAACGTAAAGATGTTGGATCAGTGATACGGACGTAAATGTGCTTGGAAAGACAGCGACTCACTTCCAACTTTCCTGTCTTTGACGAATTTGCAGGTCCTGGCAGCCGGTCGCATTTGAATATTGTGGGATTAAAATGAAATAATGGAAATTGTTCAATTAATCGACAGCCTGTCGCATTTGAATATGGTGGAATTAAATTAAATAATGGAGGTTGTTTAATTAATAGACAGCCTGTCACATTTGAATGTTGTGGAATTCAACTAAAATAATGGAAAATGTCAAATTAATAGAATCACTCAGAGATAAGAGGCGTTCCTGAAAAAAAGTACCTTACAAGTGCAAATTTAATCAATATTTCATGACACAGTCGGTTATCATTCATTATCATTCATTATTCATTTCAGAACAGAGCCTCATTGGGTGGCTTTCGAATTTGCACGCGTAATTTCAATTGCTTCGGCAATTACACTGACGGTAATGATTTAATTATGAAAACTTGTTATTGACAGGCATTATTGACGTATTTACAATATTAATTACAGTGATAACTTTGTCCCATGTCTTGTGCCTTATCTCCATAACTTTATATCCAACTTTCGACTCTATTTGAATGTTTTTCCTCTTTTCAAGTTTATTCAATTTTTCATTTCAATAAAACTTGAGTATTGAAACTAATTAAGGCTTTTTATTTGAAGGCTCTTAGACTATTCAAGGTATTTCTTCAAAATGTTATCTTCATTTCCACAGTGTTTTTTTAAAGCATAATTAGCATTTTTCACTATGTTTAAACAAAATTAGCCTTAGATTTTTCGAATCCTGACTCTGAAAAAACCTCTGTATTTACCGCTCAGTTACCCTGCTATGCTACGCTAATGAGTCGTTCAGCTGGGGACGAACAAACCGCCACTTCGATTTGAATTAGAGTGGATGGAAGCAATGTCTACTCGTAAGGTCAATTAAGCTCGGAGATATTAAGAAAATAGAACTCACGTCGTGATACTAAGATTTTAAAAAAATATGCAGACTTGTGTCATGTACTCAAAAGTGTTGGCACCGAAAACATTCAGAGAAATGATTGTACAACAACATATTTACAGAAGTGGAGAGAGCACGAGTAGAAGCAATGTCCTAATATAGGCAATACAAACTATCACAGGATTACTTATTATCACGGAATAGGCCTAATTCATCCTACTTTGATGAGTCTCATTGATGTGCAGTGAAATGCCTCACTCTGAAGCTGTTAAATAATACTGAGTGGAATGAAATGGAGAGTAGTGCTAGTCCCAGAGGCCCCACCATCCCAGACACCTTATTTCATTCCACGATCGCGCTCAGCAGCCAGAGCACAGAAATTCCGCGCAAAACACAAAGATAAAAAATAATCTAGACCATAGTTATATGAACGTCAAATCATTGTTTAGGACAGATTCAGACTCGCTTTATGCCATTTCCCTGTTGTTTTTGGACGGCCGTCTGGTAGGAATGCTTGTGAAAGAGAAATCGAGTGGCTGAGCAGGTCTGAATCGTGCACGAGTGGCACAGTACACCTTCCTTACGTAGCTGAACTCGAGGAAGAAATGTCTCTGGAAATATCATTGCGAGGACATTTTCAGCAGGGCTGCATGCCGCGCAGACCATAAAGCCCTAATAAATCGCAGATTTCAGGCCAAAGACTGACTCCACTCCTGGTACCAACTGTTTCTCAAGACTTTTTTCCAAACGAGTCTCGCGTTCTAGTCGCGCTCGTTGCAGCTCGGCGTGCCTGGGGCAGCACTCCTTTTACGGCTATCATGACCTTTCGTCGCAACTTTTAGTCGGCTTCTTGGAACTTAGGGATGACGGCTTGCGATTGGTGGAAAACTGCTTGACAGACTACATGGTTGGCTCGTTTATAAGGTGTGTGCTTGAAGGTGATTGGAAGGCCAAAGGGTGTGTACACAAAGCATCATCTCTGATTGGCTCATGCGGAGGCCGATCTTCTGCTGCAGCATTACGTTCCCTTCTCTCATTTCATTTGTCGTTGGATTGTCTGCCTCAAATAAACCCGACGATACGCAGATGATGAAATAATTTTCGTTTTGCTTATCCGACGGCACAAAATTGTGGTATCTACATTATTGTCACCATGAGATACATAAATGTTAACTACTTCAAATGTTTGTCTAGCAGTTATTCCAACCAACTCACTAACGCTAGCAGGTGTTTCATGAAAAAAAACACACCGCCGCAGGTGTGTCCATGAGTGGCACTACCTACACTCCTCATTTTTTTACGCTTAATGTATACGAATTATTGTTGAGAGATAACATGCAACTATAAAATGTATGTTAACACTGCTATGAAATTTCTCAACTGTTATGATTCGCCCGTTTTAGTGTTTATCGATATCACAACTACCATAGACCTATCGGTAATTTGACGAGAGTCCCACCTGTAAATGTTTGATTTCCGCTCTGAATTTTAAACGCAATAGTGAGAGGCGTGTTGTGCAGCCCGTTGGCTTGGGGTCCTTTCACACGATCAGTCAATGCCTGACGACAGGGCGATGGGAACTGAATTCTAACTTTGCACTCAATTCTGACGTCGAGGAACGACACAGACCTCGACGTCTGACCTGAATCCAGAATTGAGAGCAATGTTAGCATTCGATGCCCATATTTGGGTGACACTGTCTTCTAATATTGACTGATCGTGTGAAGGGCTCTTTAAATTCTGCCTTTAATTAATTGCAGCTGGCCTGGGACAAGCGACTCTGACTCCAGAATCGTTCGTTCCGTAAAACAAGTCCACAAGTCTTCCAGCCTAAACTGCGGTGTTTCTAAAATCATCCGCAGTTTTACAAACTTTCTTCAAGTTTTAGTAAAGTTTGGAGTTGATAAAACTACAAGAACAACAGCCGACAGCAACTCCCTCCATTTCTATGCAGATGCTGGACGACTCACACCGATTGTTTTCCGGATGGGTTTCGCTACCAGAAGCACATCACATAAAACTGCTTGCAATTATCTTGCAACGATCGAGATGTAACCGAGGGAGAATTAGGGACTCGTTAAAAATACTCCGAATATGATTTTATTAGCGTAATTATCTGACACATGAACGAGTGCGCAGCGATGTGTATTTTAACCACATGATGAATGAACAACTGCAGCAGAGCATTGCGGCAGTTCTCTTTGCAGCTCGCATGTAAGCTCGTTGAGGATTAATTGATAATAGGTCTTTTTATGACCTCCTACTAACATTCGAATCTTGAGGCTGTAGTAAAATTTGCAGTGCAAAACAGATGAATGAACTAAATGGCCGAATGATGTTATCCATGCATGAATAATTAATAGTCTTCAATGGTTTGCCTACAGGTTTTCATTCGTTATGAATGATTTACATAATGAACATGAATAATTAAAGGCGAAATATAACTATTTCTCTTAACTGAAATATTGAACCACAGGCAATATTTGAAAACTAGTAATTTTTGTCCCTTACTATTAGACTAGTTTTCAAGAAACTCAATCAAATATAAAATGCTGTAAATAACAAATAAAATTGAGAGGCAAGAAACACTTGGACTGTTCATACGGACGATAAAGTCCGTGTAAGCGCTGGGCACTTTCATTGTGAAAATTACGTTGCGTACCATACGCTGATGACATATATGTTAAAGTCAACTACGTCGCCATTTTTGTACAGTCTTTTAGTTCATAACAGGTTACCGCGAGAAGAAACAGCGAATGCTGGTGTACCTTTACAGTCACAGCGATATTCGAGATGAAAAAATTGACCCATGTAAGCGCAGGTGCTGCATGATCGATAGTCTTCATGTGTTATACTTGATTTGTACTCAGAACACAATATTTTAGTAAGTGCCCGGTTATGATTCTACTCAGGGCCATTAACGACTAATCCGTGCACTGTCTAAAAACTTGGTGGTGGAGGTGCAGCCGAGGCTATGACGCACAAGATTTACACGATAAAAATGTCCGTAATAGGAGGAGAGTTTGCAAATATGGTATTACGGTTAGTGACAAAAATCTAAACATAATGCTTTTCTGAGGTTATCTGAAGTAACTTCGATACCCCGTAAATATTTTTAGCTTTTACTGTAGTGAAGTCATTCGTAGCGTCTTTCAAAACTTTTACTTGAATGTAACTGTGTTTAGAAACATCAAATTTGCTCTTTACGCTTCTTGACATTTAACGGCTTCGGACCCTGTAATTTAGTGAATTCGATTCAAGAAATAACGGAGACACGACGATTGTGCGCAAGTTTTCCTTCTAAGTAAAGTTTCGACGCACGCAGCTTGTCCACCTTTGCCCACATTCTGGTAATTCGAGCGCGCTCTGACAGGGACTGAAGGCTTTTTGCAGCTCTTAAAGCCACAAAAACTCGCCAGAAGTGTCTGTCAGTCTATCATTAGGCGTTTGGCTCTCAATCAAAAGGAGCAGGAAAAACACACTCAGGTCCTACCCTGCCCTCTCCACTCCGTCCAAGCTGCCATTGCCAGCTTATTCCTGCAACGCAAAAGAGGATACAGGCTGCAATTGCCCCAGGCTGCGCAATTTCTATCGGGTCCCTCCTGTTCTTTTAAACCAGTTGATGACTATGCTGGATTTTCTATTATAGGAGTATTCAGGGTGCTTACGAAGCAGTGTTAACAATTGTTTTTGCTAAATTACACTGAATATGCATTCTGTAAGCATTTCTAGATAATGATACACGGCTGTATCATCCGTCTTGTATCGAAGGATTGTCGGGAATCAGTCGGAGCCTTCACAGTCAGAGTACCAGCTGATCATTAAAGCTCTTTTACCCTAAGGTGCTCTTGAAAATTTTTTGCCACGTCTCGCTTTTTGACAACCTGTGGGCTTTTTCACCTTAATCTAAGATGATCCGTATTAAGAGAAGCCAATACGACGAGTTCCTCCTCAATGTACTAGTTGTGTCTCATCATTCATCATATACAGTTTATTATACAACTCGTTTACCATTAAAATTTTCACCTAACTTTCACAACTTACAGAGCAAGCCGGAGAAGCCTGGCTAGGGGTCGTGTTGCTATCAGACGCAATGGTCCACAATAAGGCATATCCTCTACGTCGTCCGTCATAAAGAACCAATTCTCAGGAGCATTGGCGAAGAAGTAGCGCTCTATGTGCGGATTTACTGAGCCCATTCGGTGTGTGTCGCGGCACCACTCCCACCCCCGAATGATGCAAAGCGCAGAGGGCGCGGCATCAAGTTACCTTATTGTACGTGACTGGCATTTGGCTAAACCAGGCATGCAGCTCACATCAGGCGATGGAATCAAGATGAACTGAAGCAGACTCGCCAAACGTGACTTGCACTGCGTACGCTTGATCAATGAATCGTTCTTCTGCATTGCCTTTCCAAGGGTATCCAATGCACTGAGATAGTGTTTTTCGTATTGAATTTATGGGCTTAGAATCTTGGTGATTCTTCAAAAGTGACAGGAATGCAGTACCGTTGACAGCGAGTGCTTGCATGCGTAAGATAGTGTTTCTAATAAACCAACAAAAAAGATGTTATTTATGAACGGTAGGCAAACGGACCCCAATGAACCAAATGACTTGTAGCTAATTTGGTATTGCTGACAATTATGTGATGTTACGTGAATTTCCATATGCAGGATGCTAAGAGACATTTGCTTTCATTTTGATATTGATTTTTTATTTAATTCAGCCCGCAAATTCAGTTGATTATCCAAGCTTCATAATATCCTGAGGCATTCACATGTATCAGCCTCCATCTAGTTGAGGTTCAATAGCAATCTTTTGAACTCCACCAGGGGTGCTGCTCAAACCCAGTTCACCCTCAATGTGTTCGCTTGGGAACTATTGCCGACATGGAAAAATCTTGTTTTATAATGTGAGGTGAAAATTGGTTTCAATTATTTAAAGTGGATTTGAGTTTGCCGTGTGACATTTGCATGAAGTTACGACCTGCAATTGATTTATCCGCCAAAAACTATGATATGTCTATTTAGATTATATGTGTGAAATGTATGAATCTATACCCACTAGGCCATATTCAGTACAAAGATGTAATACATTCCTAATGCATCTAAATACATGCACCTGTACATAAACTTCAGTTATTAATGAATTTATATTAATTTTCTGGATAATAATTTTTCATGATGAGATTTTAATAATAATTCTAAACTCTTGAGAAGTGACGAATCAAGTAAAAAGTCGGTTTCTCACAAGTTGAAGGAAGTACTTTTACATATCTCAACAGTTTCCCACCCAAACTCGCGGCCCAGTGCCTTCATTGATGGACCTGAGTTGACAAGATTATAATGCTATTCACAAATTTGTTTAGAAAGATGCAGCTACATTGCGAGCTTAGAGACCGTTTTCTAATTTTTGCACTCGGTGTTCGAAAAGTCCCTCGACTGTTGGCGCTCTCATGCAGGCCTCCCAAGAATCAATTCTTCTCACCCCGCTCTAAGAGTAAGATTAAAATATAATTTAAACTATTTATCATCTTGCATTTGGGTGTACAAACTCTCAATAATATGGTTAACATTTAAAGGGCATTCTATATTGAATTAAAATGGGTTGCGAAACTCTTTGGTAGAACTTTTCTGACTTACAAAATGCACTGTTCAGCCTTGGGATCGTAGGACAAAGATGTGTCATTTCCAATTGGCTGCCAGTTGGTCATACACCGATTTGACTAATTGACGCCAATGAGCACGGCAACACGCATTTATTTCAACTCTGTTCCAGAGCACCGAACGACAGGAACCTGCTTTTTTAGATATACTCGCACGGGTAACCTAAACTTGATTTGAAATTGCCTCTGAATTACATCATAAAACCTTAATTTTCGGTTGTATAATACGGTGTAAAACATGTGAGAAATTCTTCAATGTGTTGAAACTATTCATGAACAAACACGAACATAACAAATATTTATGACGGTCGGCTGAGGTCAGATCAGCTCTTCTAGCGCAGAGAAAGAAGCGTCAGCATTTTTCCGTGCAATGAGCGCGCAAGCAGGCAGAAATTTGTTAGATCATCAAACTTTTGCTCAAAGATTTGCGAAATGAGTTTTGCCATAAAAGCGACACACTGTGAAGTGCCTAATGTTTCATTAATTTTACCTGTCAAAGATCCTTTAGAAGCGTATAGATTGTACTTGCTTCATAAGTTGGTTTATATTTAAATTTTGGATGGGAATTGGATCAAACCATACGCACTTGTACAGATCAAATTCATGCTTACATACATTGCGCTCAAAAATAAGATTTCAATTTTTCACTATCGAATCACCATCGCCCGCAGCCTTTGAAGAGAAATTTAAAGATTAACAGCGGCTAAATCTGAAAAAACCGTGTTGCGCTTTCTGCTCTTCATGTAACATTCAAGAAACTAAATTCCAAACAGGCGATGCTAAACTTTTTTTGACGTCCGCTGAAGAACATCTCAACTTGTACCTTGCAGACACCATGCATAATATCCACTTAGATCAAGGTGATAACACGAAAAATTAATCTCTACACAATGAGTTTTGACGCGCCCATCGATCTTGTATTATCAAGCCTTCCATATCACGTTAAGAAATCGTCTAGCCAGGGTTGTCTCCAGCGTTGTTCGTAAAACATGCTAGAGAATTGTAACTAGCGTTGAATGTAGAGCATGTTATAGAAATGTAGCCAGCGTTATTCGTAGAACATGTTAGAGAAATGTAACTAGTAGCGTTGTATGTAGAGCATGTTAGAAAAATGTAGCCACCGTCGAATGTAGAACATGTTAGAGAATTGTAACTAGCGTTGTATGTAGAGCATTTTATAGAAATGTAGCCACCGTTGTATGTAGAACATGTCAGAAAAATGTAACTAGCGTTATATGTAGGGCATGTTAAAGAAATGTAGCCAGCGTTGTTCGTAGAACATGTCAGAGAAATGTAACTAGTAGCGTTGTATGTAGAGCATGTTAGAGAAATGTAGCCAGCGTTGTTTGTAGAACATACTAGAGAATTGTAACTAGCGTTGTATGTAGAGCATGTTATAGAAACGTAGCCACCGTTGTATGTAGAACATCTCAGAGAAATGTAACTAGCGTTGTGTGAAGAATTTGTTAGAGGATTGTAGCCAGCGTTGTATGTAGCACATGATAGAGTATTGTCACCGTAGGTGCTAACATTGTACGGAGTAGGTGTGATGGATTCTGGCAGACACACATGATTCTAGCAGATGTTCTTGATTCTTATTGACGTACATATTCTAGCTCGTGAAACCTGACTCGTCAAAGTAGTATGTGATTTTCTCTAATGCGTATGTTGCTTGCAGCAGTGCAGGATCCTTGTAGCACTAAAAGATTCAGAACGATGTTAATTACTCATGCATCCTTGCATGATTCGTGCAGACGCACATGATTCTAGCGCTTGTGCTTAATTTTGCAGCCTTATATTATTATCACGATTGCCCTCGAGGCGTCAACCATATATCCCCGAAACGTTTGGAGTAAGCGATCATCACAAGAGTAGACATAAGTCACCTTAAGAATAATTTGATCAACATCTTCGATACGTGCCGTATATGGACACGACGAATGTGACTTGTCTTGATAGATCAGATTTGAAATGTCTTCAGATGTGCATGAAAAAATTATTTGAAGTCATGCTCATCAGTTAAGACACTGCTATTTGGAGCAACTGCTCTATTATGCTATTAAAAAGAAGTTTCATTATAGTATGCCAGTGCATAGAAATTAGGTGCACACAAGAAGTTTCAAGATAAACAGGGTGTGGGGCGCGTAGGAGGGACTTGAGAACTATCACGCTCAGGAAAAAATTAATTTTATATAACCTTAGCACTCGGGAGAAGCAACTCAGTCTTAAGTCCCTCAGAAAATTCACATAGGTCGAATCTTTATGGGAATGAATTATAATTAAACATTTGGACAATTGTGTAGGTAATGCTCGATCGTACGGAAAACATCGCGAATGTGTTCATCTTAATCTATGTAAATTAGAAATTACTCTGTTTTCCAAATGTCATTTACTTTTGTCTTGGAAGGCAGGACTTAATCTATACTAGAGCATGAAGAGGCCGTGATTTTAGCAACGTTTGATAAAAGTGCACGAAAAAGCGTTAGAAATGATATAGCTACAACTTATTGTTGAAAGTTTAAATGCTGTGAAAATGTTGTGAAAATGCTGTGGAAACAATCCATTGCTGTACCTAGAGCTAGACCACGTTTTCATCAGCGGCGTAAAATACAACGGAACTTGTCATAAAATAGAATAAATCGTAACACGATAGGTCGGTTTAAAGGTTTAAAAGGGAGAAGTAAGTTTTAAACCAAAGGAAGAATTTTACAATGTTATCTTTCGAGTTACAGAATATTTTCTCATACGGTCTTAACCTACTAATACAAACATTGCAAATGTTAATTATAATTGGGTTTTCACCAGTTCGTGAACGATAATGAAGACGCAAGTGTGAAAAATTAAAGAATCATTTATGCTTTTTATGCTTACGAGAAAACTCACTCATATTAAAATTCCTTTTTCACGAGGCAGGTGCGCGTAAAATTAAAGGCTTGAATTTTCCTCACAGGATCTACTGACAAGGATTTTTTTTCGTGACTTACCGGCAGTCTCGATCAAGTCCCCGCATGGTCGTGAACGTACCTGAAATAAATAGAAACATTAGTGAAATATTATAAGAAAAACCGTATTTTGCAGATTTTACTAATTACAAGCATAAGTAAAATTCAATAATCCCATGAAATACTCAGATCAAATTGCAAGCACGAGAACGCCACTAGTGGTGTAGACCTTTAGGTGTGCGCATTTCTGATGTCCAATTCTTCACTCTGAACAGGAAATTCCAAACATGCACCGTTTTCTTGCTGACTGAAGCTCAAGCATGTCAAAATGTCACCGAGTTCAGCACAAAGATCGAACGTCCGCTTACTTGAATCGTGCAGAACTGCTGAGGGAAATGAAATTGACTTCGGTGATATGAAAAAGTGCACAATTCAAGGACATTGATTTGCCCCAGCGTTGCCGTTGGTTGCATTCGGATATGATAGGGCATTTTACGGAAGTTTTTCGCTACTCTTGTAGTAATTTCGTTACAGTAACGCAGAGGTAACATGTCTCGCACGCGTTGTATTCACATTGTGAGGTTAATGTCTCACAAAATTAATGCTTCACAAAATCAAACAAATGTTTATTTGGTGTCTTAATCTGCGCACAAGTAGCACAGATGATTACATAGTTTTTAGTTTTCAGTGGGATTACGTGAATTGTGTTTCACTTGAGAGCGCTAAAGTAGACCTAAATACCACAAACTCTAAAATTTTGCAGGTAGCGCTCGATTGTTCTACAATGAATCAATTTGAGTGTCCAGATCTTCCAATTAGACAGACAATCTTTCCAGTACTTTTTCTATGGTATTGAAGTGATTGATTTAGTTTATATTCTTCTTTTAATTAAGCACTTCAGTTGTCGTACAGTTTGTCATCAACAGTGAAAACAGTTGTCACTTGAAAAAATAAACAAATCCTGTTAGAAGACTACAGTTTTTTCACGAGTTTCACACCATTTTGATACGAAACGGATTCCCGCGAAACACAGTAATTTTCAGAAACTATTCTAATGTTGTTTTTATAGAAATTAGTAACCATGAATGTTATGAAGCCTGATGAGAATGCTCGCAACTGATAAACCGAGACGGCGATCGCGATAGCAAAATGCGCAGAGTAGTTGTCAGAGATCTCATGCTTTAGAATCAGTGAGTGATGCGAAAGCCAAGTTCAAGATAAGGTTTATGTACGGGAGGTAGCACTTTCGGTACATCAGTCTATTGCTAGAGCCTCTGTCTATCAACGAAGGAGGATTGACGGATCGATTTTAAAAATTAATTATAAATTAATCAGTTAGTAGATTTAGATGCACTTACACTGGTTTATGTAAATTTGAATGTTTTGTTTAGAAACTTCTAATCTCATTTGGATCTCTTATTGTTGCCGAGAAGTAATGAAGGCTCGAGGTGATTTCCATTTAAAATCTTGGGAAATCTTAAGTGGCAGTGATATCCTCAAAAAAACATTATCACTTAAAATTTGTTTTCTCGTATTTGTAGCTCATCCGTCACGAATGTCCTTTGCCCCTAAAACTGGTGGCTTTTACTTACGAAATTTCATACGTCAGCTTTGTTATATTCTGTTGTCTCTTCAATTATCAGGTGTTGAATTGAAGAGAGAAATCGCGACCCACAAATACGTTATTGTAATTTGTTGTCTAATTTTCTGTCCGTATAATTCAAACCGTGGAATTTTAGCTCATATAAAACCTCCGAAAAACTGTTTCAAGTCACATAAAATCGTTTTCAGCGCTCGCACATTAGCTTGAATGGCGTCTAATTTTCCAATGTCGAACGCTTGAATGTATGAAACTGGACTCGGAATTTTTGCTGCATGGAAAAATTCACTCCAATAGTTTGATAACATGAGAGCGTGAATAAATGTTTAGATAATTGTTAAATATGAATGTAATTCAAATTCGAAAGAAGAAAGAAGTATGAGCCGACTCTTGAATGGAATCAAAGAATCTGATTCAAGCATGCATTATTTAATAACAGGAGGGCCTCTGCGCAAGAAGCTTATCAACATCTCCTGTCAAAAAAATTAAAATTCGTTACATCAGTTCAGCATACAAACAAATTCAGGTGTCGTTTTGAAGCAAGCATCTTTAATATATAGGCAAAAATCAACGTACATAAATGCTTGCATTCATAGAGCTGCGACGCTCCTACAGCCCGCACTATGCGTTAGAATCTTCATGCAGACCCGTTCTTCTACCCTTGTCTACACAAATTATTTTCTAGTTGAATAATATAATTTCATATTTTTCATATTCTCCCTTAAAGGGTATCGTTGCTTCGTTGGTTGTAAGACAAGCATAAGCAGAGAGAAAATATTTCCTGTTGGCGGGCTGGGTTTTGTTTAAACTAACACATAGCGTTTGGAAGAATAAATATTTTGAGACTGCTGAATTCGTTAAAAAAGACGCATCCCGTGCATAATTTACCGTCGTAATTGAGCAATGCACGTTCGGGAGATAGAACTGGTTCTCGTGAAGTCGGTCAAATTGATTCAAAAGTGGAACGGAGTTCCTTAATGATTCATCAATCTAAAGAAATGTTTGCAATCAATTTTTGTTCTCGATAAAGTATGTGGGAATGACGTTCGTATCATCTAAATCATCCCTTTTTTCGCCTCTGGGAATGTTTTTTTCAGGTTATGAGACTTTCCCTTTCACCTGTGCTTTTATTTTTACTTCAAGGCTTATTTTTATGCATGACTGAACGTGCATTTTGATAAAAATTCGAAAGATAACGACGCACGACCCCGATATTTTATTTAGAACTAACATTACGACAACCAATCATTGCCGATATTTTCAGGATGGCTACGAAGTACCAATTGAAAGAATACCGTTCGACAAAATATTTTTACCGAGAGCGTAGATTGTGCCGATACCATACAGTAATTTCCAAGCAGGTGTCGATATTTCGGATTATCCAAATTTTCGCTGGAGTCCAAGAAAAGCTCGTGGGCGTAATGACCTGGCATTTGTTTCTTCAATAAAATCAAGATAAAATAAAGAATGATCGAAAGTATTTCGCTTATTGTATTCCAGGTTTAAAATACTTTTGTTTGTGTTTTATTTTGCTTCACTTCTATTAAGCCGACAAATGCATGAGATCGTTTTGCCACACTCAGCATTTTTAAGCAATAAGTTAAATACTTTTGAAACAGATGGCTTGCACGAGTATTTACCTTGTATGTAAATAAGCGTCGGCAAGACTTCGTTTAAGTTAAGCTGCTGAATGATGGTAATTATGAGATACGTTTAATTTTCGTTAATTTTGAATATATATCGGCCTGAGGAGTCGCAGTAAACACGGCAGGTGCG
Organism: Orchestia grillus; assembly: GCA_014899125.1. Taxonomy (NCBI): domain Eukaryota; kingdom Metazoa; phylum Arthropoda; class Malacostraca; order Amphipoda; family Talitridae; genus Orchestia; species Orchestia grillus. The sequence goes on from VOMN01065087.1 coordinate 30,903, forward strand.
AGTTATCGAGCGACCCTCATAGATGCCTTATCAAGTATAAGAGATACAAATGAAAAACAGAAAGGCATCTATAAAGATAGAGGTTGTCAATAACATTTATATTGATCAAAAAGGCATCTATAAAGATAGAGGTTGTCAACAACATTTATATTGATCAAAATGATGATCAATAATTGAGAAGCATTTTATGAGCGTTAGGCTCAGTATTTTTTACTGACAAAACGGTTTCTTGAGGTTGAGTTACATACGTTTTCACGAATAACATGCGTTTCGGGTTTTCGTATCTCTTATAATGACATCATATATTGATAACACACGTGTATTTGAACATCGAAATACTGTGCGATGCATACTTACGCGCATTTGTAACAAATATACGTAATATGTTAGTAATATGCAGATATATTCACAGATGTAATGTATACATGTATATACTACACATAAAACTCTACGACCTCCTGGGAAGGGGACCACGTGTGTTAGGCCGGTAATATACAGTAACGCACTTATAATTGAACGCCGGTAGATTTTACACAAATACTGATGTCGTCGTTGCTGTTCAAGTTCCAGTGTTAAACGAATACAAATATCAGGCGCAGGCCGGCTGAGTTAAATATTAGATCATGGTGTTCGTGCCCAGCTCAAAATCCTGGTCTTTGCGTTAAATAATAGATCATGGTCTTCGTACCCAGCCAAAAATCATGGTCTTTGCGATATTAGATAATGTTGTTGGGCTTCAAATCATGGTCTTCGGAATGCCCAGTTTTGTCTGACAATGAAAAGTTTAGTAAGGTTTTGTTGAGCCCATCACCCGCCAGCGTCCCGTAATTTGAACGATCAGAAAAATCGTTGTCTTTCCCTGCATCAGTGCATTATCCGCATACTTTTTGCCTTACGCTACTTTAATATGCATAACTTTTTTAGGATTGTTTACCCATTTAACAATTCGCATCGTGTGATAAATTTTACGATAGTAGAGAAATCTTACACTACGTCAAAAATTTTCCGAATTGTACAGAAGCTTTGCATTGTAGGAGAAATTTGAATGATCTATTGCGTGAAGAATTCTACATTTTTTATCAGCTAAACAGCGAGACGCCAGATAGCTTAAAAATTCATGAGCTTGCAGAAGATAAGAGTAGTCTGCGCCATCTTGACATTGGCCTTGAAAATTGTCTCATTTGGTCTTTATCTCAACTGTCAAGGTTGACAAAGTATGAATAATATTTGAACTGAAAATCAGCTATCGTAATTCCACGGGATTGCGTTAATGTTCATGAGAAGCTTTCAATGTTATTTTATATAACATTTGTTAAAATTGAATGGATTGCTGAATAAATATTATGATTTTTATCTTGCTTGGTAAAGTAATGTTATTTTTGCTGGCGAAGGCCATCCGGACGTTAATGATAAGATTAACAGCACTCGCGTACCATGATATCTTGTCTCACGGTGTGTCGGTGGACCTCCCTCCTCGATAACCTAAAGCCCTTTGAGCCCTAGACCTAGCGTTACCTTTAGTGGCTCAATGGGTAAAGTCTGACAGGGCATATCAATATATTTAAAAAAAGTAATGGGAATTAGTTTTCAAAAAGTGGTGCCTAGGCGTATACTTTTTAGGTCTACAGCCCTATGCTGCACAATAAGAGTACTACATCATTTTTTCTTGGCGGTATGCTCACATACAGCAATATTTCAAAGTACTTGAAAGTCGTTAAAGTCGTTAAAGTACCGGAAAGTCGTGAGAATGAGTTTAGTTATTCTAGTGAGAGAACTTATCACTAATTCAAACATAGAAGACACACTTTACTGTCGGATTCTCAATGCCCTAAGACTATTGCTTGGTGAATGATGTGAGTAATGTGAGTTTTAAGCCTTTTTTTCAAGGGAAGCACTCCGTGGTTCCGTGAAAATCAAGCTGCCTCAGCAAGGGAGACGAACCCTTACTCCAAGCTGTGAGCCTAGCGCCGCACCGGTGTGCCACGTAGCCTTCATCAGGGGTGTGTTGAGGTCCTGGCGCTGACACGCATTCATATCCGAATAGTTCCAAGATGATGCTCACGAAACTGTTTCACTGCAAATGTCAAGTGTCTTTTACATATCTTTTCATCGAATTGCTTGCATTTTGAATTTGTTCTCGTGTAAACTCAAAATACATTTCAAGGGTTCGAGTTGTTGAACACCAGATGGCAGGAGGAGAGGGTGGCTTATAAGCCCTATGTATTCCAACGTAATACACTCGCTGAAATAACGCTTTTGTTTTAGAAAATTATTCTGATGGAATTCATGGCAAGAAGGAGCGGAAAAATAAATTACTAAAAAAGATTCGCAATATTTCCAATCTCTTGTTTTCTCTACAGCAGTGTATGTTACAATTGTATGAAAACGTAAGCAGAACTGGACGGCGACATCCAGTTCTGGCGAAGAAACTATTTGTAGAAGCAATCCATTTTTGTCCATCAGATTTCTGGTTTTGACGCAGCTATATGCTATTGAGTTCTATCACATGAGGTCATGATATACTGTTTTATGGTACGGAGGCTGTCAGTCAGATTACGCTTTAAGTTAAGTTATTAAGTTGGGTGATTTAAGTTATTGAGTTGGGTGGTGAAGTTATTGAGTTGGGGGATTTGAGTTATTGAGTTGGGTGATTTAAGTCATTGAGTAGGGTGGTGAAGTTATTGAGTTGGGCGGTGAAGTCAGGTTTCTAGGGATGAGTTTGGTGCGCAGTTTGTTTCGAGTGATTTTATATTTTCGCGGCCTCGTTGGGATCACTCATGATTTAGGCATCATAGTTGGTACATTTCGTACCATCTCAAGCCCTCAAAGGACCAATGCTCAATATTGAAATATTTCATGAAGAAATCTTACACATAGTATCCAGCGTTAATATTTAAGAATCTGAAGGCCTGTCAAGAGCAATAGTACAATACTGAAATGCCTCGTAAGGTTTCAGTTAGCTTTCGATACAAGGCTAATTGCAGTCTGATCGCAGTAATAATTTGGACCTTGAACTGATCTGTGTTATACAAGTGACATTTATTCCAATCACAGAGGGTCGAATTCTCTCTTCCCTCTTTCTTCTAGCTGCTCCACTCAGCGTATCGACCCCTGCGTGGAGGTGTCGTGTGCCCCACTAGATGGCGATCGCGTGGTTCCTAGACCCTTTGCCCCCAAGCCAGCGCATCGGCAATCGATGTGGAGATGCCCGGAAGACAAAAATAGCGCAAACGAAAGAACAATAACTTTTTTACTTCGTGGTGAACACCATCATCCCAGCGTATTCTGTATTTAGGAGCCCCCTAAGATGGTGAGACTAGCAGCCACGGCTTTAATTTTTGTCAAATGAGATGTAAGGAAATGACGTGCCCGCACGGGTCGATGGCGCTGGACAGTCGGATGCAGGAGTCGTTTTTGACAGTGTTTGGGTCTTGAATATTGATCACTGACTCTTATCGCAGTTATCGTTGATCATAATCGGGCAAACAGGCCTTGAGGCACTTCTTTCTGACAGGATACTTGAAGTTGGTGATAAGGAAACTAATGAAATATTAACGTGACAAACCGCCCTCCTCTATCTTACTGGTTCGAACTAGACGTGGGTCCAAAAATTAACATTTTTCCCCGTTCGCGACCGATGCCTTGACACTTCTGTAATCGATGTGACCAATACACTGACACTTCTGTAATTTACGTAACCGATGCCTTGGCACTTCTGTAATTAAAGTGACCGATACCTTGTCACTTCTGTAATTAAAGTGACCGATACCTTGACACTTTGTAATTGATGTGACCGATGCCTTGATCAGTAATATATGTAGTGTCGGAAAAATGTTGTTTCAGTAAAAATTTTGAGGCTTTAGTTTATGGTTGGCCGTGTCGGAAACGGTGACAGGATGACACAGATCTCTCCCAGGGATCGCCGTAAAGCCATCAACACCTACATCGCACCGAGAAATAAACAGTCCTTCAGCCGACAAGATGAGGACAGGAGTAAGTCTTAAAACTTATTGAACCGCTAGTTAATACAGCGTTATTTGCGTGCTATTGAGACGAGTGAGGTAGTTATTTCATCCAAATTCCTGGGAATAATCATTGATAAAACCCTGACTTTTAAAGAGCGAATACATATTGGAGATAGAGTATGAAAATCCACTGGGATTCTCAACAAAGTTAAAAACATCTTACCTGCAGAAGCGGTAAAAATAATCTATACAATGGTAACTCATCAATGTCTTCAATATGGCATTGAAGCATAGCATGGAACTAATAAAAATTAAACAAATGAAATTCCTTCTTATTTTACCAAAAAGGGTCATCAGGGCAACAAGAAACTAGGAATGTGGTGCTTATACAAATGACTCATGTAAATACATGAAAATACTCAAACTTCCTGATCTTTACCAATATTCACTCTATACTTTCATGTATAAAACTTTGACTAATGGAGGTAATAGGGACCTGAAACAATTAGTATCTGCTCAATCTAGCCATCGTGAATATTTGACTAAAAACCGAAGTGAATTTATGCTTCCTTACTACTCCAAAACCAAATCCCAATTGAGTTTTTACTACAATGGTATAAAGCCATAAGGCTCTGCCTTCTACCATTGATGAGAAAAGCAGACTCTAAGTCTTTGCAGCGAATCCTGAATCTTATTTCTTATCAAGATATTGACGGCGGTAATTATATTATTTAAGGTATATTATTATATTCAGACGGACCATTAAGACAACACTCACATTGTATGTGAGTAAATTATAAGCTTAAGTATGTTATTGAATGTACAGTGTTTCATTGGTTAGTCGTTGTAAAGTTGCTAAAAATTAACTTTTCCTTATCAATTCCAATTATCCTGCTTGTTCGGTCTCGTATATGTGAAAGACAGTGCATTGGATTATAGATTATAGCGCTTCAAAACACCGTTTCAATAGAATGCCGTAGAAGTCATAGAACTTATTCGGGCCCACAAGTACCGTAGCTATAGTCACTGATGTCCTTTGTGATTGTTCAAGAAATCCATGTCTGTAATTTTAATTCATTCAACTCCTGTGGTAATAAATCGTTTAAATTGTTTATATTTATTTGGTGTTCTACTTGAACACCATGTTACCAAGTGATACAAAAAACTAGTTGAAAGCTTGTGAAATATATGAGGTATCTATTTTACGAAATGAAAATCATATCACATGGAACGACATGCTGATAATTTTGGCGTCGTTAGACAGACACGTAAAATAATTTTTTAACTTCAGGCCAATTTTTTGAGTAGCCGTGTGCAAACTGTTGGTTTATTTCTATTGATCCAAGTTCATATCCAATGATCAATACGAAAAGAATGAATGTTGTCAGCGAACTCTTCCAGAATGTTGGAGTCCCTACCGTGTGTTTTATTGTACATTGTTCACTATATATGCAATTTCCCATAAAAATGAAAATTACTGCCCAAAATTAGTTTTTGTATGTTCTATTTCTTACATTCTGGATTTTGTAGAGTAAATCAATCAAAGTTTAGCTACACAACGTGAATGAATATAATTCATATCATACGCAGAAATATTTTCAACCCACGGCAAAGTTTCTCCTATTTACTTGCCTGCCGTTACGAGGTGTAACGAAGGGCGTGCGACTGAAGCTCAGAATGTGACATGTGTAAGACGGAATTACAGCAACACGACCCATGCGAATGACGCAAGTTCAAACACCTGAACATGCATGTTCAAATTCGAAGGCAGCATGGACGAAATTACGGGATACGTTGTAATTGTTTTACAATTCCATCAGTGACAGAAACTTTCAAAGTCACAAGCAATGACGCGCGCTGATCACTGATATAGAGCAAGATTTGATAAAACGAAAGTTCTTAGATTACAAGATAACATCTGTATTTTTTTTCAGGAGCAGCCGGTCATAACTGTTAAGCCGGTCTTTTGAAGTTGTCATCGTGGCACGCGAGACACACGTATCTATGATACAGAAGCAAGAAGGGATTTCAGGCCTAGATTTTCGATTAAGTTACATTAATTTTTCTTTAAACCCCGCTTTAATCCCGTACGTAATGAGTTTGCTTTTGTTGTGATCTTTCGATGCGTTAACTGGAAAAGACATTTAAAAGAAATACGGAGAGATTTGTTGCAAAATGAAGTTGTCTAGTCATTTCAATCGCTTATTGCATGAAAATCTTACATTACTTGATGATGATGACGCCGGAATGGTCCTATTGAATAAGTTCTTCTGCTGCATTCATTTAAATGAACATTTTTTGTCCTTTGTTCAGCTTTTCGACTTAACCAGTCGTAAGCGCGCACAGACAAAAATGAACGGCTTCACTATAGTTTAGAAATAAAATGAATGGATTTTGCCAATGAAGCTACTCCTCATCGAGTCCTTTGAAGTCAACTGATCATAAACAAGTTATCCTAACTAAAATTTTGTCATGTCGTATTCGATTAAATAAAAGATTTAGCTTCCTTTAGATTACATTAGTTTACGACACGGTATTCAGTATTCTAAATACGACACTGCCGCACATCAGCGCCGCTCGCAGTAATGTTCTCTACGGTGGCACTTGAAAAGTGTGACAAACATAAATATCTATTTACTAATACGTTTGAAACTATCATTGCGGTATCTATGCTACATCTTGATCATAAACTTCGACTCTGAAAAGTTCTAACCGCAAATTAGTCGCGGATCCTGCCAGCTAGTTCAAATAAATGCAGGACGGCTAATATTATAATAACAGAGATTGAAAAGCAAGAAAACAAATGAAAGCCAATACATCAGCTGAATTTAGATCAATCTATGTACAACATAAGGGTCAGACAATCAAGGCGGTCCATTTGTACTCGACAACGTCAAACACTGTCTTAGCATTCCGGTATAAAGTTGAAGTTGTGCAGGTGTAAAATAAGAACTATGAAGCAACATGCAAAGCAAAGTGACGAAGATAACAACCAAGGCACACATTCAATGTAAACTTTCTAATTTGTACAAGAGAAACGTATTCTTGGAACGCCGTCAATCGAAATTACGTCCAGCTTTCGAGGCACCTTGCAGCTTCCAACCAAACCTTAAGTATAAAAAAAACTGACACTGATTTAGCACGATTAAATTTTAACAGAAAATGGTATAAATACTTAATTCTTACATTCATGTTGGCAAAAAACAAATTTTCTCTCATATATTGGTAATTGAAGACCGAGGGCATTTGTTTGATCACTATTTTTCTAATAGTTTTTTCAATTTTTCTCAAGTCCTAATTATCCAATAATTACCCAATTTACCCAATAAATTTACCCAATAGGTGAAGAATATATAATAATATTCGACACCTATTGGTATAAAATTTAAAAAGTGAAGTGAGAAAAATTGTAAAACGAACAAATAGAAATATCTACCCAGAAAAGGCAAAATGAAATATGTAATTGAAAAGTGTAGGGAGAAAAATCGTAAAAACTAGAATATGTTGAAAAATGGTGAACCATCAACAGACCTTGGTTTTCAATAAATAGTGTAATAGAGAATGTATTTAATTCTGGGTTTATATGCCAATTCTCCCACGAAATAGTTCTCTATGCGCTCTGAATCGACATTTGCAAAAGCTATGAATTTTGCTGATTTTTGGCCACTTTCAGTTATTGAAGAACATATTTAATAAATCTGTGCAATAAATGTTAGGATTGTATTATTTTTTTACTTGAGCAGGTCATTATTTCATCAATATCGCATATTATTGTGATTACAGTACATCGACTGATGCAGAAGTATATTCTTTTGTTTCCAAACTTACAAATAAAGCTTTTGTTCAGCCAAATGATTCTCGAGCGGATGTTGGCTGATCGTGCCTCAACAGCGATGGCGCTCCTTGAAGAGATTTGCAAACAAAAGACGTTCTAGCAATCCCTTAGACGTCTCTTGCAGCGTGAAAATCGCAACAGTAAGCTTTCCCATGAAGTTCAAATCGCGATGCCTATTCCCAACGACCTTAAGTTACTTTCTAGCAAATATTTTGTTGTAACGATAGAAATCAAAGCAGCAAGATACCTGTGCTCTATATTCTGCTGGCCCGATCACAATTATGTTTCACGCAACACGCAAATACATTGGAAAAAGGAGGAGGATTGGGTTCCGTATGTTCTCGTGAGTAAATTCGCACAACAGCCTCGTCACCCACGCTTCAAGTGTTCGAAAATTCACCAAGACACGGCAGCGTCTTTCGAAGTGACCAGAACTGAAAATCCATATTTCACGTCTTGATAAAGATAGTTCGA